>JAODOY010009634.1:0-18238 GCA_025399855.1 Forbesichthys papilliferus | reverse complement strand
GTAATATTGGAAATTGGTTTGTCATCATTAATGAATAAAATAAAATGTATTAAAAAAACAAAACTTTATTCTGAAGTTTGTCTATGTTTTATATTTACACTCAAATGTAAATGGGTGTTGTATATTTTCTTATATTGGCACCGCTCTGCCTGCTGCTGCTCCAGATGAGCTGACCTGTGACCCCCGGGGAGACTTCCGGTGTGACAACCACCAGTGCATCCCACTCAGGTGGAGGTGTGACGGGGACAATGACTGTGGAGACGCCTCTGATGAACACAGCTGTGGTGAGTGAGCACTATTGTTCAACTGGAGGTGTGAGACAGCAACAGTGATGCACCTACAAGTGAGTGAACCCTATTGTTCAACTGAAGGTGTGAGACAGCAACAGTGATGCACCTACAGGTGCACTTACAGGTTCCCTCATAGGTGCAATATTGACTTATAAGACCAGATGTAACTGGTACATTTGGATGAGGTACAAACATGGGCTGACAGCAAAGGGTACACGGTTATCTCTTAAATGCGTACCTCCCCTGCGACAAGCATTTGTGCCATATTACTGAAGGTAAAGCAGTGCACTGAAATATCACTAAATTAAATGCTGCTGCTGTACTAGAGGCAAACATTCTGCTAAAGTATGGAAATACTCTCCCGCAATAGGTTTTTACTGTAAATGACCTTAGAAATCACAACACTATTCCTTTGTAATGAGACCCTGCCCTCTTGTGGCCAACATTCCTCATAATCACACGCTTCCCCGTTATTCCACTGTACACATGATAAAGAAATACATAAAAGTGTGAAGACTCCTGGGGAGAGAGGTTTGCCGCGGCGCTGACGTGTGTACAGACTAGCCCTTATCTCCGTTTGCACAGCAGTGGAGGAGAAGACCACATTCCAGTGTTTCAAGTAATAGCGTAGCAGTTAAATGATTGACACATTGTTTTCATATACGTTGAGTGTCTGTTAAGTGGATTTTACTGTGGGACTAAGCTCAGGCCCAGTGAGCCATCCACATGAAATAGGGGTGTTGATGGCACATAATGCTCATGCTATTGCTATTAGATAAGGGTAAGGGGAGGCAGGAGGGTGTATGAAGGGCTAGACACGTCTGTCGACGGGATGGGCTGTCTTATCAGCTACCAGAGAGACTGACTGTCCTCGGTGTGTCAAGAGAGTGGGAGTGAGGGAGTCTGTCACCCCGTGCCCTGGAGAATTTAAACAAGTCGGAGGAACACGCAAGATAATCAGGTTAGCTGCGTTCCTCAAAGGAGCTAAATTGCAATGTTTTACGATGAAAGCGCCTCTCCCCTCACACAGGCGTGTTGCAGATGCCAAGAGTGTATTGTAGTAAATACATTTTTATCAATCGAAAAAGAGACTTTTACGCCAGAATATTAATTACTAATACTATATTAACAACAAGATGTACAGCAAAATATAGTGAATATAGTGAATAACACACACACACACACACACAATGCTGTTTGTCAGCTGTTCAGTGTAAGGCCTGGTGTAGTATCTCATGCGCTTGACGTTGTTTTCCTGGGGTGGTCGTTCTCTGACATTGTTTTTCTGGGGTGTGTGTTCTCTAACGTTGTTTTCCTGGGGTGTGTGTTCTCTGATGTTGTTTTCATGGGGTGTGTGTTCTCTGATGTTGCTTTCCTGGGGTGTGTGTTCTCTGACATTGTTTTTCGGGGGTGTGTGTTCTCTAACGCTGTTTTTCTGGGGTGTGCGTTCTCTAACGTTGTTTTCCTGGGTCTGCTCTCCCTCACAGCCCCCCGTGCGTGCACGGAGAGTGAGTTTCGTTGTGATAATCTGCACTGCATTCCCGGCCGTTGGGTCTGCGACCATGACAACGACTGCGAAGATAACTCAGATGAAAGGGACTGCGGTAAGTGGGGTGGGGGGGGGGGTCTTTGTTTTTGGCCCAGGGTCTGGCGGTTTGTCAGTAACGGGCGGGGGGCTGCACTAAGCAAAGAAGCAATAAAACCTCACCTTTTGAAGCACAGCCATAGACGGCAAGACCTCCAACGTGCATGTATTCAATTCCGTAGAATACAAAGAGCCTTCTGCAAGGCCCTTCTCAGGCTCAATTTATATAGCTGAGATTACAGTCTGGAAACCCTGATCGCATCAGCATTCGCACAGCCACCCTGCTGGCGGCCCAACCACCGTGGGTCAAGTGAGATGACGTCGAAGCCAAGATGTGGTGATCAAAACAATTGGTTCAGTGCTGTCCAACAGTTTATAAATGAACCTGAGGGCTACGCCAAGTAGAAGGATACGACTGCCAATGCGTCCCAATGGAGCTCGGCCCAATGGACCAGCCCATGTTCACCACTTTGTGAACATGGTCTGGTTTTCTTCACCCTGCTCGCTCGGGTGAAGGAAAGTGGATTACTGCGTGAGGTGATGTGTGCGCTCTGTTGTCTGCCGCCTGCGTTGTGCTGCAGAGTTGCGGCCCTGTCACCCCGGCTACTTTCAGTGTGGCAGCGGACACTGCGTCGCTGAGCGCTTCAAATGTGACGGCAGCGCTGACTGCTTGGACTACACAGACGAGACGTCATGCCGTGAGTGCCGCTCACCTGCTCCACTTACGGTTTATTATTATCTGCATTCATTATCGTTTGTGGCCCGTTGTTGCTGTTCCAACTGCTGACACGGTGAATTGATAGTTTTACTATTTATGTTTGTTGTTGTTATGCTCGTTTTTTTACAGCAACCCGCTATCCCAACGGCACATACTGCCCTACGTTCCTGTTTGAGTGCAAGAACCACGTTTGCATACAGCCCCACTGGAGGTGTGATGGAGACAATGACTGTGGGGACAGCTCAGACGAGGAGCTCCATCTCTGTTGTATGAAACCACACCCACCTCCGATATATCCCCCTATCCCCCCCCTCCCCCCAACTACAAAGGCTATTACCCCACTTTAATGAAGCGTTCTGAAAGTTGTCTTGGCTGTAGTAACGTCCGCTTCCTCCCCAGTGGAGATCGAGTGCGAGGCTCCGTTCCGCTTCCGCTGCGACAACAACCGCTGCATCTACGGCCACGAGCTTTGCAACGCGGCGGACGACTGTGGCGACGGCAGCGACGAGATGCGCGACAATTGTGAGTGTGAGAGGCTCGCCCCCCCCCCCCACACACACACACACCTCCACTGTGTTGCCTATCTGAGTGTCCGCTGACGTTGCGTTTCCCACCCGTGTGCCCTCTCAGGCCAGGGCCCCACTCACGGCCCGTGCTCAGACGAGGAGTACAAATGCAGCAGCGGCACCTGCATCCCTCTGCAGTATGCCTGCGATGACTACGACGACTGTGGCGATCACTCCGATGAGCTGGGCTGCCGTGAGTGCACGCACACACACACACACACACGCACGGATACAGCAGCACTGCGCGAGTAGAGACGTGGGTTTATCATGTTTCGTGTGACGTCCATGTAATGTCTTGCGATGTCGCCTCATTTGAAACTTTGAGGATGCATGCCCCTCCCACACGTGGCACCCCTCTCTACACCCCACCTACACACACACACAGCTCACACCGCTCTCTACTCCTCCCCACATCAACCATGTGCACTTTCTTGCACGTGGCACATCAGACAGAAACGTGGGTTTCATGGGCAATGTTGCTATCAAGGAGTGTAACTTCTTATTTTAGACGTTAGCAAGTTTAGCATGTTCCAAAGAAAAGCTATGCAACCGGTGCAGACTGTGCTGCATGTTGCCCTCTCTGCTCCCACCAGACCTTGGTAGCGGGCGCTCCTGCAGCGAGCACATCTGCGAACACAACTGCACCGACCTGGTGGACGGAGGCTTCCTTTGTTCCTGTAGGCCCGGCTACAAGCCGAGAGCAACAGAAAGACACAGCTGTGAAGGTATCTGCGCATCGCAGCCATCGCAACGTCGCGCTGTGACGTAACACTGTTGAATTTGTTTTGCATTTAGCGTGCCAAGTGGCGTAATGACGCGTCTTCTGCTCATTGTGTGATTCGCCTGACAGACGTGAATGAGTGTGAGCTTCACGGGACGTGTCCCCAGCAGTGCAGGAACACCAAGGGCAGCTATGAGTGCTTCTGTGCCCAGGGCTTTGTCTCCGTTGGCCAGCCACATGGCATGGAGTGTGCTGCCCAGGGTAAGCACTCAGAGGTCCTCACGTGGAGGCTCACTTTATTTGACTTTGTTGTGCTGGATTGTTTTCATCTTTAGTTCAATTATGTTTGAATACTGTTAAATAAATTTGTGTTTTTTCCAACCTAAACAGTTCTCGGTACAGTTAAAATAATTCCATGAATGTATTACATTTTATTTCAGTTAAAGGCAGGGTCGTTAATTCTCGAGATCGCTTGCTAACTTGCTCAAATCAAAACAATATCCCTCCGCGGCAGCGCCCCATCACATCGTGAAGCGAAGCGTATTGCTACGGCTTTGTTGTTGTGAGCGGTGTTCACCACATTATTTATGGTCCTATTTACGGAGCCAGGGCTGTGTATAAGTATCTGATTAGTATTTCAACGTGCACAGAGAGCAGTAGGATAGCAAAACACGAGGAGATATTTTGTGAGTTTGATCAAAAGTGTATTATCTTACAGTTAGCTTGCAATATCTGACTATAGCTTCAAGCCTCAAGTTGAATATCTTTCTTCTTGACGGTCTTCATCCAGGAAACCCACCAGTCCTACTGCTCCCAGACAACGTGCGCATTCGTCGTTTCAACCTGTCCTCAGAGCAGTACTCAGATTACATTGAAAATGCGGAGCACATCCAGGCCCTGGATTACCTGTGGGATCCAGAGGGAACAGGACTGAGTAAGACTACCAATGTGGATCTCTAGTTGTCAGCGACACCGAAAATAATTCTGGCTGTTTACCTCACTAGTAAATAATTTCTTAACATTCCACCTGGTCCTGTGTAGGCATTGTGTACTGGACAGTTCTGGGTCGTGGAGCCCAGTTCGGCTCTATTAAACGGGCCCACATGACGACATTTAATGACCATGGAAACAATCCCGTGAAAGAGGTGGATCTGAACCTGAGATATGTCGCCAGCCCTGATGGCATCGCGGTGGACTGGATAGGAAGGTACTTATTGTATAACACAGTCATTTTTCTAAGAAGGGGTTGAAGGACTCCAAATAACTTCAATATCATTTTGAATGTAATATTTAGAGAGAACCCTTTTATTTGTTAGTAATTGTATATTATTGTTATTATTAAAAAAATGTGTGTATATTATTTTAATGGTACTATGTTATTAAAAGTTAACACAAATTCTTTTTGGACGTCGTGACTCTTCTGTAACCGTACAGTACTATTTAAGCTGCCCTAAACTTTACACATCTCCTTTCTCTGTCTGTTTTCAGGCATATATACTGGACAGATGCAGGAACCAATAGGATTGAAGTGGCAAAACTAGATGGAAGATACAGGAAGTGGTTGATCTATACTGACTTGGACCAGCCTGCTGCTATTGTTGTCAATCCAGCCCTTGGGTATGAGGACACAAAACAGTCCTTTGTGTCATTATCTTTGTCAACCATAACTTGGGGTGTACACTGTACAGTAAACCAACATAGTCACAAATGTCAATTTGTTTGTTTTGTAGACTTTTTTTAAAGACAAAGGCATTTTTTGCTTTGTTGTTTTTAGTTTTTAAGTTTTTTTTACAATGTATTTAAAGTAATGTATGATTACATATCTACCTTTATTTTGACCTCTAATATCTATTGTTTAACTTTTTTATTTTTGTAATCTCATGTAAAGCATTGATTGTTCTGTGCAGAACCATGTACTGGACAGACTGGGGCAGCACGCCCAAGATAGAGTCTGCCTGGATGGATGGGCAGCATAGACAAGTGGTGCTGGACAAGGACCTGGGCTGGCCTACTGGTCTGGCTCTGGACTATATGAACGGAAACAGGATTTACTGGTGTGACTCCAAGGAAAACACTATAGAGTCCATGAAACCCGACGGCACTGACAGAAAAATCGTCACCTCAGGAGGTCAGGACTTGCAGATTTGCGTGGTATTCTCCTGAGCGGGAACCTTAGACAGAATGTGTGTTGACGGTAGTATATTGTCCCCTTTTCTCCAGACATTGGGCATCCCTACAGTCTGGACATCTTTGAGGGACATGTGTATTGGACAACAAAAGAGAGAGGGGAAGTATGGAAAACTGGCAAATTTGGGAATGGGAATAAAGTGAAGGTACTGAGCATCAACCCTTGGTTGACCCAAGTACGCATCTACCAGGAGCATCGCTACAACCTCTCAGGTAGGATTTGACTCCATAGACATAGACACTGACTCCATTGTGTTCCACACTTCCACCGGAAGACTGAAACCTGACCGTGTTTTTTCTTTCATGTCTGTCCACTTTACGTGTCTGCACATGAATGAATACATGAGCAATTAGCTATTCTACTTAAGGCGATGCATTAAACGTGTTTAAATTGTCATGCAACATTGCAGTTAGTTTTTTTCTGCCGCTAACATCCACCTGTCCAATCTGTAGTGACATTTTCAAAACTCTAAACACAATTGGCCCAACATCCATCAGTTCATGACCATACTATTAACACAATTCACGTTGTTTCCACACAATATGCAGTCAAATAATGCATTTCTAAAATGCTATTATGTTTTTACAGATAAGCTTACCCAATAAATGATGGATTTCTTGTCTTTTTTACAAATGCTTGCACACATCATGTCACAAATGAAGACCCAGTGTTCAAAACTGTATATTTTATATAACGCCTCTACTTCTGCAACAACAGCAGTTCAAAATCTATATTGAAACAGCTGATAAACATTTCTGAATGAACATGAGATATAGCTTGATTTATTGTAATATGTGTCAAATCTATCAATCACGGCTAAGTCTAATCTCCATCAGAGACATAGCCAGGTGTAATACTTTCAATTATATAGACAAACACAAAGCAGTAAAAAGGATTGAGTTTATCTACTGTAGATACAGAACAACTTTCTCTAAAAGAGAAATAAATAATAGTGTCTGGAGAAGAGGGAGGGGTAGTTGGGCAAGGGAGGGGAAGAGGACCAGGGAGAGGAGTAGTTGGAAGAAGGAGAGGTAGGGCGAGAGGCGTTGCCTCCTACAGGGCGTAAACCTCCTGGTTTCAGTAATTTTTTAATTATTTACCTTAACCAATCGGCGTTGCTACAACTGTTTAGATCACCTCATCTGTAGAAACACCCTTGAGTTGAGTTTGAGTTGAGTTTTTGTAATGCCATCAGCTTTTAGTATTTAGGGATTCATTGTGTTATGATTGACTATATGTTCCTCTTGGGTTAGGGTTAGGGTTAGGGAAAACGCGTTCTAGTGTTTTGACAGAATGATGTGATTTTGATTCAGGATTGCAGTGTTTTGAGTTGAGAATTTGTATGAGGTAGGTGTGTTGCTGTGTTGCTGAGTTATGGAAACTTATTTTCAGTATAGGTAAGCGGTGGTTAGCGATAGAAAAGAGAATGTAATATTTTTTAATGTGTTCATTATTTTACGTCAGGCACTTTGCAGGCCTACACAACTGAAGCGGTACAGGCATGAGGTTGTATCGTTTTCAATCCACTAAAACACAGTATGGCTCTCTCCTGCCTTCTGTTGTAGTGGTCAACCCATGTAAGGACGTATGCAGCCACCTGTGTCTGCTCCGGCCCAGTGGATACACCTGTACCTGCCCACAGGGCTCCTCTCTGGTAGGATTCAACTCCAACCAATGTGACGCAGGTACTGTACCGTAGACCTCCCCACAAATGCCCTTTGACCTCTGCATTTTGCTGTCTTGATGCCCTCTCAGTCTCGTGCCCCGCACACGCATGGCTAACGTCTGTCGTCTCTGTTGTGACAATACCGTGGTGATGGTGGTTGTTTGTTGACAGTGTGTGTGTGCGTGTGTGTGTGTGTGTGTGTGTGTGTGTGGCCTTCACTCCCGCAGCCATTGAGGCTCCAGTTGTAATGCCCCCCGCATGCAGATGCATGAATGGGGGGACCTGCTACTCTGATGAGGGGGCACTGCCAAAGTGCAAGTGAGTTCAGCAGCGGACACCACTGGATGATTGATGTTGTTTTGACATGTAGACCAACCCCTTATGTCTTGACATATAGCAGAAAGATAAAGAAAACTGTACACACAGCCAACAGCATTGAAAACCACTGGTGTAGATTTGCCCTGTCATTCTATTGTTACTGTAATAAGGAGCTGACCTGTATAATGGTTCTTTGTAGATGTCCATACGGATATGCAGGCAGCTACTGTGAGATGGGCCAATCAAGGGGCGCCCCGGCCGGAACAGGTATTGCATTGCAGTGTTTATTGATGAACCAGCTATCTTTATTCTCCATCATCTTTTCAGTTTGGCATGTTTCATCCCAGACCTTTTTAAAATTATTTGAGAAACTTTACATTGCTGAACCCTGCTAAATCTCCTTTTAGGAAACGATAAGTAGATGGTAGAGTAATATAGTAACGTGATGCTCTGTACAGTATTAACAATAACAAACGTGTAATGTTTACTTCAACCAATGGGTTATTATAACATTATTAATAAACCCCTTGTTCTTGCATATGTGCATCCAGCTAGATCTAAACAATAACAAGGCAGAGAGGAGCGAAGACATGCCCACTCAATGCTAACACCGCTCCCCCTCTCACACTGGAGGGCTGGAGGGAGGCAGATTAGTGGGGTGCTTTCCAATCCTGTGATGTCTCCCAAATCCTAAATGTCAAACATGTCAAAAATCTATAAACCAAAAAATCAATAAAATAAAAAACATTTAGGGCTTCATTCTGTTGAACTGGACAAAATGAGGTGTGTAGTGAAATTCATGTTTTCTGTTTTTTCTACATTTAGCTGTAGCTGTTTTGCTAGTAGTAATTATCATCCTGATCACTGGAGCATTGGCTGGTGGCATCTTCCTCAACTACAAAAGAACAGGGTCTTTAATCCCCTCTATGCCAAAACTACCCAGGTATAGATGAGTTTCACTGCAGTGGTTCCCAACCTTTTCCCCTTGGAGCTCCCCCCCCCCCCTTCCCCCCCAGAGATAACTGCGGACTGATCACATGCAAATGACGTGCACATTTATTTGAAGAAGAATTAGCCTATTGCTTAAAGTATTCTCTGTCATTAATAGGCTATTATATTTAGAATTGCCCTGGCATTGCATATGCGTTGTAATGACATTTGAAAATGTATACATTTTACAAATAAATTATAGTCAAACATTTTACTGCATGTTTGACCTCAAAGCAAATGAGATCAAGCTCCCCCCAGAGGGTTGCCAAGGTTGGCAATCACTGCATTAAAGCATTTACAATACAGTGTCACCATGCAGCATCATGTATACCTATACATGTTTGATGATGTGCAGCCTCAGCAGCCTGGTGAAGTTTGGCGACACCTGGAACGGTGTGATGTTCCGCTCTGGTGATAACGTAGATCTCGGGCCCTCGCGCATAGGGGTGTCATTCATTGACACAGCCTTGCCTATGGTGAGTACTGGAATGCGAGCATCACATTTTTGTCCTCTGCTTGACTCAAGAAACTAAATAGATTACCGTTAATAACCGGGTTAAAAAAATACTCATTTACAAGGCAGATTAATTTTACACTCACCAGCAGGACAGTTTTGTTTACAACAGTTTAAAATCAAAATGTGTGTGTTATTTGAGGTTATACCGAGGATTAGCCATATACTAATGACCTAGTTAACTTCCTCAGTTAGCCAACTCATAGGGTCTAGGGTCCATTCAGACTTGTGCATGGGCCCTAGACTTGGGCAGCTGGCCACAAGCACACTTATTGTCTACTTTATTTATATTTTTCTGCAGGAAGATAATTTTACCATTGAGGCTGGGCGACAGCCCGTCACATTTGAAAACCCTCTTTATGCCACAGTTGCAGGAATACACAATGACCCTGCTGTCATTCATGCCACACAGGTAATGTTCATCAAATGTTCTAGAAGCTGTCAAATCTGAAACTGCTCTCAGTGAAGTCAATGTCAGTCAGTGGGAAATCATGTTGCAATCCTTATTTATTTTACTTTTTTTTTTGTTAACTGGTGAAAGGTTACAGTCAATCTAAGCAGTGAACAGATTGACAACAACTTTGTGAATCCAGCCTTCAACGCAGAGCAAGGTTCAGGCATTGTTCAGACATCTACTGTTAACAAACATGTTGAGGTCAGACTCTCATCTACATTAACTTACGCCCGAGGCATTTATACCTTACTAAATGTCTATATACGGTATACATTATATGCTATAATGTATGTTTTTACTCGTAGGAGTCCAAGTGGAGCTTCTTCAAAAGAAAATTAAAGCCCAGCACTACATTTGAAAACCCTGCTTATTCAGAGGTAAAGTGTTCAGTTTGAAGCGTAACCATTTTCACAGTAAATTGTATTATTTAGTGTGTTGACTGAATACCCATTTCCACAGATGAAAGATGATAGGCCTGTAGGAAGCAGTGGTGACTGTTCTACATCTGAACCCTCTCCATTTGTTCCGCCTGCCAAACCTCAGAAGGGGGATCGTCCAAGCGCCTTCTCACCAACCGAGGACAGTTTCAAAGACACAGCAAACCTTGTTAAAGAAGATTGTGACGTATAGCCCCACCCTTGCAGATGGGATACAGAACGAACACACACACACACACACTTTGCACAGAATTTGTTTTATTTTTTGCAGCCTGTGTACAAAACAAGATTGCTTTAATACAACAAGAGAAAACATGTATTTCTATAGCATACAGAAAAATAGGTCGTTCATGACTATGCCTTCTGATATTTCTTATGCCAATTTTTTTATTTCTTTTAATTTGATGTACTATATGTATATCGTTGCACTGAAGTTGCTGATAAAAATGTTAATAAATATTGTATATTTGTAAATTTAACAGTAAGATTTTGTCAATATCTTCTGGCAGTTTGAAATAGAAAATCTTATGAATAAAAAAATGTAAATCGTTTTATAGTAATAGGTTATTAATGATGTGCTGTATGATAATTATAACACTGAACATGTATTCAACTCATCGGTCAAGTTTATATACCTCATTTTAAATCTATAAAGCTAAATTGGCCATTTTCAATTTACATCTCTCCCTACCCAACCAACATTTATTCACCTGGACTTTCATATATGAATCACTGATCATATTTTAGTAATACCAATGGCCTATTTTTGTTTGGAACAATACTTGAACATGTCTTTTGAGTTGTAGCGCTGATTAAGGAGCAAACAAATATTAAAATATATTATAAAATATGTTTCTTACAGAAAACTACTCTACTTATAATTATATGGATAAAATAAACTGGATGAGTGATCATAATTAAAAAAAACCAATTGTTTTTCTAGACATAAAATAAAATTGCTGCTGAGGAATTAAAGAATAAAGCCCTTATTTTTCAAATAAAACTTAAAGATTTAATTTAATCGTTAGCTTTATAAGGTTTGGGTTTGAACTAGTACACACACAATTGTTGGCACAAAATGACAGCGTATACACCACCTTAATATACAAGCAATTGTTTTCAAACACATACCTTATTTTTGAATGTGGGTAAAAACCTTCTGGCGACGGGTGAGAACTGCACTTATGCCCTTTTGGCATTTAGAAATATATATTTGGAAACTATATTGTTATTTTAGCATATTAGATTTTTATTTCTTTTAGACAGTATGCATAGGCCCCTCTGGTTCTCACCCATCGATGTGTAGACTTCCTGCTTAATATCAATTATTATATTGCATAATATTACAAATATAATACACGCAAGTCTGCCCCACATTCATGAGTACATTTGCCGGTAGATTGAAAATAGAGTGGTTTATGTGTATGCTAAGGATATAAGGATTACAGCTATGTGCTATATTTATTTGGAAATGTTATTCGCAACTGCTATGGGATATTTTGAACACAACTGTCAACTTGTGGAACAAGCTTCGACATCATTCTTAAACCATCCAAATTTGTTAAGATATGTCAATATTCCAAAGGAAATACTAATTTATTGTGGATATGCATCATAAATATGTTGGCTATGTACTCCAATGTCAACTTATGTGTTTGCAACATCTACTTGGGATATATGGGCTTTTGTGGAAGCTTTAGGTACAGGGAGTAACACTCTGACAACAAAGTCTATAACAAACGATGGGAGATAAGAAAGAGGAATCCAGAACAGTTTGGCGTCCCAGCCTGCTCCATAGCGTGTTCGTGGGTGGCATGCCATCAAGGCGTGCTGTATACAGTTGGTAACCTTGGAGAGATCTGCACTGCAGAAGATTTCCATGGAGAAGACCTGGCCCTTCAGATCTATGATAAACAGTACAAAGTGTTTTATTCTAATGTAATGATGCTTATGACAACTTTGCAAATTACACAGGCCTAATTTATCAGTGGTCCCTGGTTAAAACCATCTTGGTTTTTAATTTACATCACTCGTTTGTTTTTCAGACAAGCAACTGGAGCCACAAGGCCAGTTAATCAATATTGGGCATTGATTGATTGATGATGACAGTGGGCAGTTCAGTTGTTCGGTCAATCAGTCTTCTGATTGGTCGATTGTGGTTGAAGGTGTTCCAATCTGCTTATGATTTGATTGACACATTAGCAGATGTCAATGTCAATCACATCACTAGGCACCAGCTGCCTGACAAGCCTGATAAAGGAGTTGGTGGCAAAGCAGAGGCAGAGCTTGCCAAATCAGGATGGTTTCACCAGGCTACATCAGAAGGCAAATAATAATGCTAACCAGCTAACTACAAATCAAATAAAGCTCACAATCATCAAGAAATGAGGCTCCATAGGAATCTCTGACATCTTGCGGGAGATGACCCCACAACCTCCTCAAATCTGGTTCAATGAGCTCCAGATTGGTCACCGCTGTCTTGAAAAAGCCAGGCTCAATGATGCTTACTTTGATACCAAAGTGATGCATGTCCCTCCTGAAAAGCAATTGAAGATGGTAAATTTTAAACTAGAAGTTACAGGTTGAGTAACATGTTTGTGTGTATGTAGTTTGCAGTACAATGTTTTGTACGAATACATAGAGGTCCATTCAAGTTGATACCTAAGGCCGTCAGAGAAGGACTCCACACCCCATTTAGACAGACAGTAGCCTCCACCAGCAAGGGACAGTCTTCCCAGCACACTAGCAATATTAACCACCCGGCCCTGGGCCTTCTTCAGAAGTGGGAGAAACTGAAGAGTCACGTCAATAACGCCGATCAGATTCACATCTAAAACCTTTGTGAAATCCTCCAAGCGCATCCACTCTGCTGGACCAATGGGCACTGACCTCCCAGCGTTGTTAACCAATCCCCACAGACCTGTGGGAGAACATAGAAAGTGTAAAGCGGATATAAAGATCCCTTAACATGTTCGACAACCCTCCCATTTTATATAGAGGGGTGTTTGACTACTTGTTTTTGTGATTTACAGTTAAGCTATCATCAATAGACACTGTACTAATACACTACTAAAACATAAGCTTGATCATGTCAAAAATATGTATTGTGTATTTATCCTATATTGTCAAACATGCTAGGTTGTATCTTGAGATTCATCGTGGATCCCCTGCAGTAGTTCTCAGAGCCAAGCACTGAAAGCGTCAGAGGGGTGTCCAGGGTGGTATTGCCCACCGCTGATATCTGGCCACACCCGGGTGCCACCCTCACATTTTATTGGCTAACACCTGACACGTCGTGCAGCAAAGTCATCTGGAAGCTGCGATCAGAATCTTATCGCCCTGTATTTTGCAGTTTCATATTTCGTATCATATCTTCAGAAAGGTAAATGCTAGAAAAATGTTTCCTCATAAACCAGACATTCCGCTGAAGAGAGTGGTATATCGTCCTTTTTGCCATAGTAGGGGCTCTACAACATGGCGATGACATCAGACCTAAAATGTCTTGGAATTGTATAAACGCAAAATTAACCCCCCCCCCCCCCCCCCATTCACCATGAGCTTAACTTAAAGATCTAATACTTTCTCTATGTACACAAAATGCCTATTTCTCTAAAACATTGTTTACAAATCTGTCTATATCTGTGTTAGTGAGCACTTCTCCTTTGCAGAGATAATCCACCTCACAGGTGTGGCACATGAAGATTCAGATCAGCATGAGTATTGCACTCCACTCCTAGTCCACTCCACTTCAATGGCTGTGCGATGTTGCTGGATATTGGCAGCACCTGGAACACGCTGTTGTATACCTTGGCCACCCCCTGGCCACACCACAGTTAAAAAACTCTAGTTCTGCCACTGCCAAGACTTCCATTTTGCAGCATGCAGCTTGAAAGTGAAAGATTTATACGCTTGGCCAATGGTTCAGAGAATCTCACTTATCAGTCAGGTAGCGAATCTAATTAATGACACTACAGTGTTAATAAATACAGTAAGTCTTACACAGTCCTGAGGGAATTTGTTTCTGTCATCATGTGTGTGTGTGTGTGTGTGGGGGTGAGGTTTGGGAAACATGTTATCTGCACATATCATTAGGAGGCTGGTGAAGCAGTCAATCATCCCTTTATCTCTCCCATGGTGCTTCACTCTGACTGGCACACTATCTATTTGTACCCCATCTGTCCGCCCCCATCTCACCTCGCTCTCCGACCTCTGAGCTCACAAACTCCACCGCCCGTCTGATGCTTGCACTGTCCGTAACATTAAGCAGAAGAGTCTTGAGTCTGGGGGAGGACTTGGAGGCCAAATCCGACGAACCTTTTTCAGTGAGACAGGCTGCTATTACATAGAAGCCCCTTTGATCGAGCTGCCTAGCCAACAGGTTTCCAAAGCCGCTATCGCAGCCTGTGATGAACACATGCTTCTGGCGGACATCTTTGATTCTGTATGAATCTCTGATGTACCAGGCAACGGCAATGACTGCAGTCAAAAGTACAGTGCAAGTACAAGCCAAGTGGGCCAGGATTTCCTAAAAGACACAAATCAGGCAAACCATAACTGGTCACATACATGTTGGTGATTCCTGTATTAACTGCCTCTCAAGCGAGGAAGAGCTGGCAATAGGCTATACAAAAATCCACCATATGCAAGCCTTGGCCTATCCATTAGATATTAAAAAAGAATTGTTGCCTTACCTCTGCAAAATGTAAAAGTATATTATCAGACACCTGCAGGCAGATCAAGAAGTCAATAATTAATACAAATGAAAAACAAAAAAAACTGATTTCTATAGGCCTCCAGCCATCTAGCTGTTGCCATAGGACAGTAAGCTAATCGTTTGTGTGTCCATCAGTTCCCTTGTAGTTGCCTAATTCTTACTGTATCTCTCTATTTTACAAAGGGATTAGAATATTGAGCATAATCAGGAGCAAGGCACCTAGAAACTGCGTTCAAACTAGAGCTTGCTGCGATCCCGAGTCCATGTGAGTAGTTAGTTTACAGTATAGTTCTTTTAGATATGTTAATGTTTCCAATTCGGGTGCGCACCAATATTCCTGTATTTTAGATGAATTCCTGACCCAGCACACACTTCACATGAATGGCTAACCACCCATTCATCTAAAATATGCAGGGCAGCGGCCCTCTAGGACCAAGATTGGGGAACACTTATGAGCATATGCAGGAACTTACTGACATTAAACTGATATTTTTTTTTTGTGTGGCAGAACTCAATTACAATGGCACACTCTTCACTCGTCTTGAGACTATGGGAGCTACATGCTGCAAGAAAAGCCAAAAGGTATATGTTTACTTGTTTAGGCTTATTTTGCTGTAGGCGAACACCACAACAAAATATAAATAAAAGCAAATGTGGTCCGTTCATCTCCCATTTTGATTATAACGTTGGCCTAAAGTTTTGGAGTCCTAAAGTAGCCAGTCATCATCACATCATTCATCGTCTTGAAGTTATAGGCGCTCACACCATTTCAACACTCATGTAGCCTACTGAATTAATCTAGGCTGTCAGCCAAATAAATCAAGCGCTGCTACATTCTTGAACAATTGTTCAAGCCTCTACACACCCATACTGGCCTATAATTTGAGCTTTGGCAATAGCCAACAGCTACACATGACTGAAAACATGTTCTACCTGTAATAGTTCGATGGTCATAGATACTCGTGCTACCTGTTAAGGCTGTAAGGCTGCCATTTGCTAAATGGACGATGAGATACATCATTGACATTGTTCTGAATTCTTCAAGGTTCATAATTAGCTTGATTCATTAATATGATTATATGCATATATGTTTATTCTACTACTACTACTACTACTACTACTACTACTACTACTACTACTACTACTACTATATTGGCGTTATTACGCTAGTTACCATGTACAAATAGTCCCAAGTGCATATTGTTCCCTGGCGGAGGGTTACGTCTGTGCTCACTACAGACTAACCAACATTATCTCTGAAAAGTTCACGGTTGTGTGCCGGACATTCAGTCACTGAAGATAAACTGAACCGATTCGAGTTGTATTGAACATTATTGTTTACCCTAAAGAAGAAATACATCTGGTGTACCAAAATAAAGCTGAGAAACCTCCTTGATGATTCCGTGCTCTCTAATAAGAGTACTGAAGCGGTCTAAATAATCATCCTAACATCAGCATTCAGGGTCGTAAACCCAACAAAGGTCTTTCGAGCCGGATGACTTAACTACTTCAGAAGAACATGTCATCAGGTAGAGAGTCAGCACATCAACCCCCCGAATCTACGTCACGGCCACGCCGTGCCCCCAAGTATTTGGAAGACTACATCCTAGGCCAAAGCCATCACCGACCTACGCCTTCCTCCCACCCTCCCGAGAGAGGGCCAGAGGAGCAGCTAGGAGCATCAGCCGCAGTGAATAGTGATCAGTATAGCGCAACTTCCAAATACCAAGAGAGGTACAGTCCAGAGCCAGCAACCATGCTGGATAACGCATCCTTGACAACATTAATGCCGTCTATTTCAGTACGGGAGAAGGAAGACGCTGCCGAAATAGTAGACTGGCTCAATTCGGTAAACGACAACAGCGGCGCCAAGAGCTAATGGGACACATCAGTTAATTTCTACTAGAAGAAGAAGCAGACAAGGTTCCCACAGCTAGACACGTATCCAGTACGCCAGGACTGCATCCTGTAGACACCAGTCATAACCCAGATCTTGCAAGCCACGGCTTTCTACCTTCCGTGGATGGCCTAGCGGGTGCAGATCATGTTGGTTATCGGGATACAGCCTACTCACCCTCTGACACAGCAGTTAGACAAAAGGAGAGCATGTATAAACATGAGCTAAAGGCAGAGAGAACCAGAAGTGATTCAAGCAGTGGCTCATCTACTCCTAGCCTTTCAGCAAGCAACACAACCTTTGTGCCTATTCAGCCAGCACCATACCAGCAACAGCTGAGTTCACTCTATTCGCCCGTGTCATCAGGCATGATGACTCCACCATTTAACCAGCAGTACCCTATCAATCCACAGCCTGTTTCACCTCATATGACCAGGCTATTGCACCCCCCTGCATTTCCGAGTCAGAATACTCCTCGGTACATCGGCCATTAGCAGTCCCAGCTACCGCCTTCCCACACACTCCTATGCCTTACAGTTACTTGGCAGTACTGTATCCTCAGATACAACATAACGCGCTCTCACGCTCCAGAATCATGCAACTTAAAGAAGCCGTGTGGTGAGTGTGGCGGTATCCACCTCAATGTACTTCATGCCGTCGCCCAAGACATCACATTTAAACACCCTGCACACACATCAGAAGGTCGCATCTATCTGACACTGTCCAGTCTATCTAGCAAGGTGCTCCTGAAGGTCGTACCAGTCCTGCTGCACAGCAGGACTAGAACAATGTAGACCTATGCGACACTAGACGACGGTGCGCAAAGGTCCATGATCCTACCCG
This sequence comes from Forbesichthys papilliferus, assembly GCA_025399855.1. Lineage (NCBI taxonomy): Eukaryota > Metazoa > Chordata > Actinopteri > Percopsiformes > Amblyopsidae > Forbesichthys > Forbesichthys papilliferus. Next base: position 337 of record JAODOY010009634.1, on the reverse strand, counting down.
CTGCTGTGCTGCAGCTTCGACTTACCGGGGAAGAAGAGATCCTCTCTCTACGTACAGTGCGTCCCGATGTAACTCACCTAAGTGGCTCCAAGGTAACATTTGAGATTTCTCCAAAAGATAAACCAGGAAAACGCTACAGAATCCAAGGAGCATTCACCGCCTTGGGACTGGACCTGGTGGAACAAAGCTACCCCGTAAAGGCACTGCAAAGATGCTACTCTCATCTACGGGAGATTCCTCTACAGCCCTTTCATAAGGCCTGTGCTCTGGTACTGATTGGGTCAGATCACGTCCACCTGATTACCTCCACTAAACCAATACGTCAAAGTGTTTAGGT
>JAODOY010009614.1:0-26105 GCA_025399855.1 Forbesichthys papilliferus | reverse complement strand
TAGCAGGCTAGTGACCGTCATAGTGCGCTGGCAGCAGGCTAGTGACCGTCATAGTGCGCTGCTAGCAGGCTAGTGACCGTCATAGTGCGCTGGCAGCAGGCTAGTGACCGTCATAGTGCGCTGCTAGCAGGCTAGTGACCGTCATAGTGCGCTGGCAGCAGGCTAGTGACCGTCATAGTGCGCTGCTAGCAGGCTAGTGACTGTCATAGTGTGCTGCTAGCAGGCTAGTGACCATCATAGTGTGCTGCTAGCAGGCTAGTGACCATCATAGTGTGCTGGTGACCTTGGCCTTCTCATCTGCGATCATGTAGAGTTCTTGCTCTCCTATCCAGGCCTCAGCCTCGTCTGCGTCGTTGTAGTACTGCTGGGCTTCGCTGGAGCCCATCAGTCGCTCCCTCCGCCTGGCCATCTCGTCCTGCAGCCGCGCCCACGCCTCCTCCAGCTCCCTGGCCTGGCCCAGGACGCGCTCTGCCTCCGGCTGGCCCTCCGCCTCCTCCGCCATCCCCCGCCCGCGCTCCAACACCTCCTCCACGCGGGGGTGGTGGCCCTCGATCTCCCTCTGTAAGGTCTGACAGACGCAGGGACGTTACCTTAGCGCCGGGGGTCATTTACCTCATATCTAAAGGTCCATTGAGCATAGCGGGCCTTAATGTGTGTGGTTCTGTGTGGAGCTCCTACCTGGTTCTTCTTGAGCAGCATCTGGACAGTCTGCAGGTTGTGGCCGTGCTCCTGTGACATGGCCAGGGGCATCCTCTCCTCGACCCACAGCTGAGGGACAAAGACAGTGAGGCCATAGATTATAACACAAATACAGGCAGGGAAACGGTATCCACAACGAGTTCCTCAATTATCTCAACAAAATGCCACTTCTACTCTGATTTAAAACATTTAAAAGATCGAGCAATACAATCTACGAAGCCATTAAACAAAGCCATATGTTACACATATCCTTTTAAAGCTCAAATCAAGCTTCTGGATTGTGAAACAGCACACCCAGAAGCCCAGTCCTTCTCGCCAGCTCTCTGCGCATACGTACAGTACAGTATCGTGAAGCTACATCAGCAGAGCTGTATGCAGTGGAGCAGAGAGGGTCTCCAGCCACTCAACAGTGTGAGGACCATGAGCTCTGGGAGTTTCAAACCAGAATAACAACACACACACACACACACACACACACACACACTTCCTTCTAGACCCATGTTCTGCTCCTTCATATCCCCCCATGATGCCACATGCTCCCTCACCACTTCATCCGCCAGGTCTCTGTAGAACTGGTGCACGGCCTTGGCAGTGCCAAGCTTGCCCCTGCGCTGGGCCAGTGGGGCTTTCAGCTCCTGGAAGGCCTCCTGCAAGACCTGCTGCTCAGCCTCCAGCTCTGCCTGGTCCTCACGGCCACCCCCGTGCTTCTGCACCGCCTCCTGGAGCTCCTCCAGCTCCCGGGAGCGGTCCCGCACCTGGTTCTCCATCACCTGAAGGGGAGGCGAGGAGGAGGTTAGTGGAGGCCATGACCAACAGTGTGGCCTTCATGTAGTGGATGGTAATTACATTCTGTTTATATACACCTTTAATGAGGTTTAGGGCACATTCACGTTTCGTCCCTTTGCTGGTCCGAACGGGTCCGAACTTGAGTGTGATAGCCCCCCCTCCTCCCGCTGCCCCCGCTGGTCTGCATTCACATTACATTTTTGGCTTTGCAAACCGTCCGTTTACGCCATCAACATACGTAACAGTTCAGCTTTATATCGCTAGGCAACAACACAAAAGGAATGCAAAATCATATAGAATATGGAAAGTCACTCTATGAATGCATCCGGCTGGATGAGAGTAATGCGAGCTGCTCGAATAAAAGGAGGTTTTTGAGGAGACAGGCTGCAGGATGCAGCTATGTTTTAATTAGCTTTGCTTACAGAGCATACACAGGATATACCCTCAAGGTCAGCAAACAATCAGTTGCCTGCAATTGAGTTCTTGTTGTGACTGTCACAACAAAGTTCAGTTTTGAAAGAGTTTCTAAAGGTGGCCTATCATACAGTAGGGCTGGACATTGTATAGACATTGAGCTCGTATATTTGCTAAAAAGTTTGTTTCAGGATATTAATAGTGTTGTATATCGATAACATTGTCAGTGCTTATATTACATACAGTCTCGCTAGTTTTTTCTATGTGCCAGGATCGTTACATGTGTGGAGCCTATTGTCCATTTGTTGTTAGTTATACAGTTGTTATTTTAATGACAATTATTTGTAGCCTATATCTTCTATTTTATTTTTCTTTCATTTACAATTGAAATTAATTTAACACATCAACATCAGCAGCTTTGGTTTAGATCGGATAACGTTCACACCAGAGCAAACCGCAGTGTTTTCTGGAGGACCCGTGTACGGTTCTTGGGTGCGCACCAATTTTGGAAAAAAGCATTCACACCATCAAACCTATCTTTATTCAGTAGATTATCATCTATAGATATAAACAGGTGTGAATGTGTAGCACTGATATGGTACAACCTGGTGTTTCTTCAGCCGGATGTTAGCATTGGTCAGGTCTGTGACATCCTGGTCACCACTCTGCAGCTGCTGCTGTATCTCTCTCAGCCACTTCTTCATGTCAGCCAGGCTCTGGTCCAGCAGCTCCGAGCGGTTAGCATCGAACAACAGCCGGGCCTTTTCTTGTGTAGTAGACTCCAGCTTGTCCCAGAGGTCATGGAGATTGGCCAGACGCTCCGTAACAATGGGCTCAAACTCAGGCTTGGACTCCATCAGCTCCTGGCCCTCCTGTTTACACACACACACACACACACACACACACACACATACACTTTTAAAAGGTGTTTGAAAATGAAAACTTAGCTTAAAAATACTGCAATGTAAGCTACTATTCTCAGGTGTGACCTATATAGTGAAGTTTATAAATGATCTTATCTTATATCATATCTTATCAAAATGCTGTACATCATTACATAAATATGAGTTGCTTAAACAATTAATCAACTTATTAATTAGCTATAATTAATAATTCCACACTTAAAATAAGTTAAAAAAATAGGAGGGTAGGGAGAAAACAATCTATAGTTTAACAAGCATGCTTATTTAATAAATATTGCCAATTTAATTCTAAAAGAAAACAAGAATACTGTTAAACTGAAACAGGGTCACACAAGGTTATGTCTGGTGGGTGGGAGTACTGTCATCTAGCCAAACATTAAATGAGCCTCCATAAGAAGATACATATATTTTTCTCATTTTAATTTTTGTGTTCAGGCAGTTAGTGCAAATGGATACCGACAGGGGCCAATATTAAGAAAATAAGTCATACATCAGAAATTGTCAATAAATACTAAATGCATATAAACACACACACACACACACACACACACACATTCAGGGAAAGAGATGATTAACCTGGTCTATTTTGTCGAGCCAGCCTTTGTTGGATGCTAGCTCAGCCATGAAGGCCTGGTGTTTGAGCCATTTGCTGTGGAGGTTCCTGGCCTCGTCATAGGATGTGTCCTGGGCCGTCAGCATCTTCTCATTGATCCAGAACGTCAGCTAAACCACACAGAGGATGATTGCAGACCATTTAGGAGACTGTAAACACCCTGTGGCCTTTTACTGGATTATAATGCTGTATAGTGCTGGGTTCAGTTAAATGTTTTTGCTGGAGAGAGATTGATAGACCGTGACGAAAACAACTGACAAATATTCTTGATGACTTACTGAATGAGTACTGAAACTTTAACTGTCAAGTGCTAGTGACAGAATAATAATGATTATATCTACTATAATGACACTGAAGACAACAACTTGAATACAGTAATTCAATGAACTCACGTCATTGGTGTTTTGCAGGAAGTGCTGGAGGTCATGGTTATCTTTCAGTTTTTCGGACACCTCCTTTGCTCTTCTGTTGTTGTTGGTGTGCCTGATGGTCAAACACAAACACAACCACGCCATATTCCTTTTCCTGCTCCACACAGGAGAAGTATACCTGACATAGTTAGCCCTCTCTCACATAGATCTCTGCTGCAGAAGGGAAGATCAATATCCATCATTGCAGGCGCCTGTCTCTTAAGCCGGATGTTTGGAGTTAATGGGCTGATGGAGGGTAGGCGATGGGAGGGGTCCATGCCCTCTTGCTGCTCGATTTACAATAACTTGTAGAAAACTATAGGAATAGCTTTCTAGCTGTATTACATTGTTCTTTTTGTTTGAGTTCTTATTGGTTTAGGGTTATTTAACTACCTGCAACCCGTACCTAACTTAACCACTGATTTAGTTGGTAAAGATGTATTTACTGGAAACAAGTCTTTGATTAAAAAGAAAGATACATTGAATAAAGGAATATAACAATTACCATCACTAACAGCTTTAGTCAACATGATTAAAAGGTTATATAATATATGAATTAACATTTACAGTAAGGTGCAGTGGGTAGGTAGGATTTAAGAGCTGTATACATTTTGTATAACTTCCATAGAAAGAAGCTATCAGCTAGTGAAATGCTCTGTGAGAAGATCTGTTCTGGTTGATAGCCCTGGCCTCTACAAGTCAATTTCATTTGTTGTCCATGCCTGAAACTAAGGGCATCTTTTCCCTGATTGGTCCATCACTGCCTTGCAGCTATAACAACCGGTTTGTCAATGGGCTTTACAATGAAAGACCAACGGACTCCAGAGGGAAAGAGCAGAGGTGGGGTTTTAGGTTGTTGACTATCAATACCCTTTCTTTCCATCTTTAGTAGCAAGCTCTTGTTGCAACCTACATCAGCATAAGGATTAATATACATCTCCACTAAAGTATTTATCCCACACACCATTTTAACCATTGCTGTTAAAACATCTATAACTGACCTGTTTAGTATAGAATCCATTTTCTCTTGAATCTTTCCAGAGTAGAGGTTCTTATTGTCCACCAGTCGCTGTCCGCTCTGTAGGGTGCTGTCAATCTTCTCCTCATTTGCCTCCATGGTGCTCACAAAGCCTTCATGTTTCTTCAGAGCCTTCTCTGCCCCGTCCAACGTGTCGGGCTTATCTATGTGTGCCAAGGTGTACTCCTGAAACACAACAGCAGAAGCATTGCTACAGAATGTTAGCTGGACAGGTCCCTTAAAAGAGCATGGCACACTGATACAGTGCTACATTAATGAACACGAATGCAGTGGTGCTGTGAGTTAGCACAATGCATTATAGCATACTGCAATACTGGCAATACAGTACAGTAGATGGCATTCTAGCAAATATTTAGTGTTACTGATTTGAATGTATTCAACAAAATACAGTATATTGCTACATTGCAGAAAAGTAAGAAAAACTTCTAACCTATATAAAAACTAAGATGTGAGAATGTGAGACCTATATATTGTATAGCAATATCATACATCTATATACATCATATACACTGTATATATAATTAAATATCCTATTATATGACATACCAGCATATATTATATATCATCATATAATACTATATCATATACAGCATATTATCATACATAATATCATATTCATGTTATTAAACCATGCTAACTAGCATAACCTGGTTGTTGAGGATGGCTTCTGCAGCCTTGACGTCCCTCATGAACTGCTGGAAGCCCAGGCCTTGGTCCAGGAAGCCCTTGCGGCTGTCCCACATCTTCTGCAGCTCCAGCCAGCCGCGGCCCAGCCCAGATAGCCTGTGTTCCAACTGCTGGTACTGTGGGTCGTGCTCCTGGCCCTGGGTCACCTGCTCGCCCGTGTCCTTGATGCGCAGGTAGTCCTCCTGGTGGTTGCTGATGTCGCTGCGCACCGCGTTGTGGAGACTCAGCAGCTCCTCGGCCTCCGGCAGTGTGGTCGGCGTATCCTCGGACGCCACAGCCTTCTGGGTCCTGAAGAGCCACGACTGGAAGTCGTCCATGTCCTGGAGGAAGGCCTGCAGCTTGCTCACCTCCCCCAGGGAGTCCTCTCTGTCCTTCAGGGTCCTCCGCAGGGCGGCCCAGGCCCCGTCCAGCTGTCCCATGCGGGCCTGAATCTGGGCGGCGTCCTCCGGGTGGTCCACGGCCAGCTGTTGAGCCTCCTTCCTCAGGAAGGTCAGCTTGTCTTGGATGGCGGCCAGGTCTCGCTCCATGCCGAACAGTTTCCTCTGGATGGTCATGACCGCCGCCAGGTCGTTGCCCAGGTCCTGCGTGGACTCGATCACCCGCGTCTTGTCTCTGATCCAGGCCTCCGTCTCGTCGCACTCCATGCCGTAGTTGTGGAGGCTGAGAGCGGAGTCCACCTTGCGCTTCTTGTCCCCCACCATGGCGTTGAAGGCATCCCATCTGAGAGACGTGTGGGGTTAGACATGCAGATGTGTGTGGCAATGCTGTACATCTGGCCACCTCTGTGAAGTTGGCTCTCCATATGATAATACATTTAAGTATTTCAATTTGTCTGAGCATCGTTTGTGCATGCAAAATGTTTATTGTGTGCCCATTGTGTTTCATGTTTAATAACTTATCTTATTCACTTGTGCATCATCTGTACGCGTTTGTGCAAACCAAACAAAGATTTGTTTTACATTTTCTTTCGTTTAATTGAGGTTTATTTTATGTAAACAGATGACGTCATCATCCACTCTTGTGCTGAGATGGGCTGAATAGCTCATTGGCTTAGCATGTCATTTTAAACGTGTTTTAAAGTCTGCAGTTTGTTCAATGGTTTGCGCACACATTGCTTTTACTTTTTATGTGCACACATGTTCTACTTTTATTCCCATTCTTGTCTTATGGGATGCAAACTTCACAAAGGTTATTTTATATTTTGGTTTGCGTGTCAGGATGTATATATTTGATGTATATTATATATATAGCACAAAACAAGCAACACTTAAAATTACATATGTAACTGAGTTTTAGTTTTATTCTAAAATATTGTAATTGTAATACTATATAATTAAGGTTTGGTTTTCCTTGCAAGTTCCACAATCTTGCTCAGATGAAATACGTTTGAATAGGTCTGATAAATAAAACACTTCAAAGCTACGGGCATCACCTGGTATTCAGACGCATGTGGCATTCTGTGACCTCCTTGGTGCTCGGGTGTCTGCTGTCCTCCAGCTGTTTGACAGCCTTGTTGACACTGTCAATCCTCGCCTGAACGTTCACCATCTCTTGAGCTAGGATGCTCAACCTGTGAAGGAAGAAACACATGAGATCATCACATGGCTGTCTCACATGGCTGCATAGGCCCACATTTCACATGGAAACAAACAACACCCCTTCAACCTGCAAAATATCTGTATTATCTATGGAATATTTTATTTATAAACGACTTACTTGTACTACTAAAACATTACCCATAATAAATCAGTGTTATATGTTCTAATTTATTAATTATAATATTATATGTTATGTTTAAGATACACTGCAATTTTCTGTTAAAGGCAGGTTTAGTCATTCTCACGAACACTTGCAACAAACTTGCTAACCAATCAAAACACATTTTCTCAGCTCTACCCCACACATTAAAACTCATTGTGAAGCCAAGTGCAGCGTTGTTGTGAGCGGTGTTCACTACTTTGTTTATGGTATTATTTACAGAGCCAGGGCTGTGTAGAAGTACAAGATTATATTGTCAGCATGCACAGAGATCAGTAAGATAGCGAAATGCGAGGCGATATTCTGTGAATTTGACAAAAAGTGTATTAGCTTATAATAGCTAACTGAAATGCCTTCAATGCATCATCTACAGTATCTGGTTGTCTCTCTATTCCCTCATGGCCATGCAAAGCACATGATGCAACACACACTAACAGTGTACAGTCTCTTGTGTGCTCTATGTACCTATTCTGCACTACTTCCAAGTCCTCCAGTTTCTCCGGCACGTCCAGTCCCACCAGCCACGTCTCCTTCTGGCCCATCCACAGCTCACAGGCGTCCGTTTCGCTGAAGATGGTGTACAGAGCCATGGCGTCGTCCAACTTCTTCTGCCTCTGGTCGGCCAGAGACATCAGCTCCATGTAGAGGTCTCGGATGTCCCCCAGGCGTCTCTGGATGTCGGGGGTGTCTCGGAGCTCCTCAGGCAGCCCGTGAGCCTGCTTGTAGAGGGCGTCGATGGTGGCCCCGTTCTTGGCCGTCTCGTTGCACAGGTCCCTGTGCCTCTTGAGTAGCCTCTGGGTGGTGTACTCATCGTGGCCCACGTCCTCGCTGCTCATCTGCCTCTTGGCGTCCTGCAGCCACGTTTTCAAGTCGTCTGCGTCGCCCTGGAGCTGGAAGAACCTCTGGGTGTCCCGGAGGTTCTGCTTGCGGAAATCGGCCAGCTCCTCCAGGTCGTGCCACTGCGTCTTGACGTCGTCCATGCGCTCCCGGACCTTGGCAGAGCCAAAGTGCTTGGCCCGGATCATGGCGTCGCCCTCCTCCGTGATGTGGCGCAGGTGGGCGTGGCGGGCGCCCAGCTCGTCCTCAAAGGCGCCGTGCTTGCCCTGCAGGATCAGCACGCTGGTCAGGTCCTTGCCGTGGTCCAGCGAGGTGAAGATGTGCTCCTTCTCCCGGATCCAGCTCTCCAGCTCGGCAGTCTCCCACAGGAAGTTCCAGAAGAGCCGGGACTGCTCCAGACGGGCCCTGCGCTGGGCTGCCAGGGCACAGAGGTCCCGGTAACACAGGTCCAGGTGCTGCACCCTGTCCCGGATAACCTGGGGGTCGCACGGTTTGTAGGCTGGACAGCAAAGCAAGTGAAGGTCAATGAGAATTACCATTGCTGTAGCTAACGTTTCTCTTATTTAAACTGTAGCTTAAAGGCAGGGTCTTTCTTGAGAACACTGACTATACCTGTATATGTATGCTACTGTAAGCTAATTGTAAGCTAATTGTAAGCTAACACAACTTGTCAAATTCACCAAATAGCTCCTCGCATTTCGCTATCTTACCGTTCTCTGTGTGTGCTAAAAAATATTCTGGTATGTCTACACAGCCCTGGCTCCATAAATAGGAACATAAACAAAGTGGCAAACACCGCACACAACAAAAATCCCCTTGAATTCGCAAAGCATTTCAATGTGTGAGGCGGAGCTTCTAAGGGAGTTTGTTTTGATTTGAGCTCAAGGTTTGCAAGCGTTCTTGAGAATGACTGACCCTGCCTTTAATCCAAAGCAAGTAGTGTTTATATTTTCATATCCAACTGTGTTGATAGATACAGTAGTAAAACCTTATAGTGCGCTTACTGTCTCCGTTGGCGAACTTGAGGGCCGCACTGTTGGCATTCTGCACCCTCTCTGCCTGCAAAGCGATGTCGTTCTCCACCATGGCGTGCTTCTGTAACAGGTCCTCCACCTCCAGCAGGTGTTTCCCAAAGTCAGGAGACAGCAGCCGAGCCTGAGGAAAGAGACACACAGATAACGCCTTGTAACCACGTGTACACGTGTGACGTTTGGGGATTGGACCGCTGACACTGATTGTTATGACTAATTATGATGTACTGTATGTGATATATTGTGTATTACATTCTAATCACATCTCTACACTCAAACTCAACACGCTATTTAATTTGCTGAGTTAAGCACAAAGAGCATGGATACAATACACCAGAGGAGAAAATGGAGTAACCTTGATATGATAAAAGACACCACTGCACATTTAGCTTTCAGTGTTTCACTTTTACAGCTAATTCTGTGCTGTACCTTCATGTCATCCATCCAACTGATGATGCAGAGCATCTCCTGGAAGATCCTCTGCAGCGTTAGGTTCTTATCAAGGCGCCCCCTACGGGCCTTCAGTAGCTCCTGCAAGTAGTCCCACAGGCGCAGCACGTTGTCTTTGCGTACGTCAATGCGCTTGGCGTCATGGTAACGCTCAGACTCCAGCTCTTTGGATATGGCCACCAGGGCCTGGACGCGCTCTTCGTACGCAGCGATGTCGGTCTCAATGGCGTCATGCTTCTTCTTCGCTGCCTCCACAGCCGGCAGGTCGTAACCAAAGTTGTCCTGGGGAGGAAGCAGTTGGCATGGGAACAGGGGGAATTAATTCAACTACAGTACAGAGTCCCTTAAGCTCATAGTACACCGCAGATTGAGTTCACTCAACCAATCACATCTTTCCTCTGAGAACCACTGGAAAAGTTAAGTAAATTGTTCATTCTTAAAATGTGTACTTCCATTGTCCAGATCATTATCATCGTTTTACGACCGACTAGCATTGCCGATGTATTGATTCACATTTTATATGACTGTCAACAAAGACAGCAGTATACTGTACTAGAGTGTGTTTTTGTGTCCCTCATGTACGGTAATTATGTATAGCTCATAATGAAAAAGCAAACGCACTGTTTTGCATTTGCACATTAAACTTATGGTTCAAATATATTAGCATGTTATCTGGGCAGCCTGGAGTCAAGTGTGTTGGACCCTGCTGTTTAAATAATTACCACTGTTTAAATAAATAAGACTTTGGCAGGTTCATTAAACATACCGCAGGAGTGCACAGTGCACTGCTGCGTTCATTCGCACACACAGATGTGTCCTGTGAAGACACATCTGTACAGAGGCTCTGTTACCTGAGCCACGAGCCTCTGGTTCTCCTGGAGCCACGTCTCCCTCAGGGCCGCCTTCCTGTCGAACCTTCGGGCCATCTGCTCCAGCTTCTCCTGTCTGATCAGCTCGTCTCTCAGGACGCGCTCGCGCTCGTGCTCCGCCCGCTCCAGACGCCCCCAGGCCTGTCACACAGCACGCACGTCTCATCAGCACTCACAGTCTGTGACTCTTGCTACATGCTGTCAATATCACAGTTAATGGCGAACTCCCTCGGAGCAACACATTATTGCCACAGCTCAGTTAATTAGACATAGAAAGGCATATGTCATTTTCAGGAGGAAACCGTGCCCAAATAAATACTTCTGGGTCTAGTTTCTGTATGAGAGTAATGAATGGAATTTTCTATATATGCCCCGACCAAGTTCTGTGATTAACTCGTATGCTGCAAACGTACACGATTTGTCAAGGATGGATATTCCCACTGGATATGACTGGAGTTGGTCCATTTCAAGATTATTAAAGTAAGCATATAGCTACATGAAAGCTATCACTCCAGCGCATAAAAAACATGTCACGTGAATCACTCAGGGCAAATGTAAACGATATAAAGCAGCTGTCCATACAAATATACTTAAGTAAGATTACAGCAGCTATGTCGTTATTAGTTTTACAACTTTGGCGATCTTATTCAAGGTTAACCAAGAGTTAATTTTGTGTTGCGTCTCACCCTGTTGATGTCTGACACCAGGACTCCTTCCTTGGGGGTGTAGACCCTCTGGTTGTTGGCCCTCATGCGACTCTGGATGGTGAAGAGCAACACTTCAAGGTTCCCTTTCTCCTGGAACCTGAGGGACAACACAAAGTGACACAACAAAACAACATCTACTGTAAATACCAGCCACACCAAGTTCATACAAACCTCCTGTCTGCTATAGTATAAGTAACACAAAGACAGGTAGTTCTGAACCTAGCTAAATGTGCTAGCAGTGTGGTATTTGGTATACTGATACAGCTACAGTATTGTCTACAAATGTGTATGAGGAACGGCACCTAATTATGTCAAATGCCAGTGCACCATTTGTTGCGGACATGTGAATGCACTGTATTTGTGTACATCTATACTGTGATTGAATATGTAATATCCAATCATGTCATATCATATATAGTTAATATGAATTATAGAAAATGCTTTATATGTTATTCATAACAATACTGTGTATAGTTAAATAGAAATTAAGAGACAGAAGAAAACTAATTTGAATAGAATGGAGTACAGTATCTCATAGTCCTGACTCACTTGGGCGGTTTCTCCACAGTGCGGTAGGAGTTAAAGGCCTGCAGTTGCTGCTGAACTCCTGCCAGTGAGTTGGCCAGTTTCCTGTTGTTCAGAACCAGGATGGTCTGTTCGATCCATTCCAGCAAGTCAGAGGCAAGACTCTCGTACTTGTCAATCATCTTCTCTGTCTCAATCGCATGCTCCAGGACCTATAGCAGAGAACAGTGTTAAGACACACACACATACACATTCTCTCTCTCTCTCTGTCAAAGGCCAGTGTTCACCTTTCCAACTCTCTTGCCTTCGACGGCCAGCTGTTTCATCTTAGAGAAGTAGTGGTAGAACGCAACGACGTAAGTGATGATGGACTTCTCGTCCGGGTTCTCCGTAAACACATCTATGGAACACACCAACGAATTCGTCACACACTGCCAAGGCAGGTGCCCGTTATCCCTTTTCCATAAACACACTATGCTATGTGAAGATGCAAAGCCATGGACACTAACCCTCTGGGTCCAACAGTTTGGTCACACCAAGCTTCTGCTCTGCTACGTTGAAGGCATTCTGGAGGTTGTGTGTAGGGTTGGACCTCTTCAGGGTGGTGTAGTCCATCAGATCTGGCCTAAGGGAGAAGAAGGGAAACAAAGATGGAGAAAGGGAGAAGAAGGTATGGCAAACACGGGGGAAACAGAGAGAGATACTGAGCAGATGGGTTGTGTGTGTGTGTGTACATTAGGAAGACAGAGCTCCTGAGAGTGGATTCGGTAATTCATCTCCACTTACCGGTGTTTGTGTATGAGAGCGTTGAAGGCCATGCCATCTTTCCAGCTGGTTGTGAAGTTGGTAATGTTGACGTTGGGATATCTGTGGTAAACACCAGTCAGTGAACATCATTTGCTAAGCACCTACAGCGTGAGACTCCCAGCTGGTCATACTTTACTGGTGAAAACACATCTGTGTTGCTGGTTTTTTCAAATATGGTTTTGTTATCTTTGTGCACATGCATTCACAAACCATAAACTCTTTGTATTTACTGTAGCATAAGATTACAGTATATGTGTACGGATGTTTAAATCAAATGTAAATACATTTCACTATACAATCATCTTGTGGTTACTGTTTTTTTTAATATAAAGTGACAAAAGCTAATGAGTGGGCCACTATCCACTATCACAATATCAATAAGAAACATCAGCTCAGGACCAACCAAAGAGTTCATGAAAAATCCTATAGGAATGTGTGATAATAGAAATGCTATTCTACTCACCCGGCTGTTTTCATCTGACACCACAGAAGAAGAGCGTCCTTAGCTGAGCGCGTCTCCTTTTGGTCTGCCTGGCCCGTCTCCACAATAATGTCCTGGATCTGAACAAAAACAGCTGGGTGGTAAATAATGGAACACGACTAATGAGTGTAAAGGCTGAAATTAAACCACAACAAATTCACAGCACGGAAAACATCAGTAAATACTGATATGTATCCCAAGTAAAGGCCCATTTATGCTTCTGCATTAAAGATACGGCATCAGTTACGGATAGGGTGTAACTGACGCGTGAGTACCCGTCAGTCCATACGTTGATTCGACGCAGCAGTCCCATATGCCAGAGCAGTGCTTTGGAATTTGGAATGTTTATAACAACACCAAAGCCTTCATGCATCCGCATACTGTCTCCTTTTGACAATCCTGGTATAATTATTTGGTTCGCTGGAAAGAAATGTTTTTGTATGTCTTTCTTGAGCATTATTAACCAAGACTAACCTACAACAATGAGTCCTTACCCCAAGTGAAGGAGTTTAAGTACCTCGGGGTCTTGTTCGCGAGTGAGGGGACTATGGAGGGAGAGATTGGTCGGAGAATCGGAGCAGCGGGAGCGGTATTGCAATCGCTTTACCGCACCGTTGTGACAAAAAGAGAGCTGAGCCGGAAGGCAAAGCTCTCGATCTACCAGGCAATTTTTGTTCCTACCCTCACCTATGGTCATGAAGGGTGGGTTATGACCAAAAGAACAAGATCACGCGTACAGCGGCCGAAATGGGTTTCCTCAGGAGGGTGGCTGGCTTCTCCCTTAGAGATAGGGTGAGAAGCTCAGCTATCTAGCTATTTTCTATGATATACTGTATGTTGGTGTAACTGAGAGGTCCGTGCGGCTGATGCAGAAGCATAGAATGTTGAACCTATGCCGTAGCTGACGCCATAGGCAAGACGTACGTTCGACGCAGAAGCATAAATGGGCCTTTAGGCACAGTGAATATTTTTTTGTGCCGCAAACACACAAACATTCATTACAGATCTTTCCAAAAGATGAAATATATTTTTTTGCATGTACAATCAACAATGCCAATTCCTCTTGACACTTTTCCACAAATCATTCAAATCTCAGTTGGAATTGATAGAGTGGAGGCTGTTAAATTATGAGGCTTGTTATTTTCAACACAGCAGGGCAGTAATTAGAGCAGTGATGTGATCTGAGAGACAGGCCCGAGGAGAGGGCTAAATTTAACCATCTTTGGTTCTCTTTGTATATGAGCATGTCAACTATATGCCAATGTTCTTTCCCCCCTTCTCTTTGTGACAAAAGTTTAATAATGCAGCAGGTCATATTGTTTGAAGTAAAAATAACAGCGGTGCTGTCAAATTAAAAATAAATATATCCCACACCCACCAAGGGAGAAGAAAATAATCTAAGGGGTGTTTTGTTGTTCTGGACGTGCTTCTAATTGGTTAACGATGGATAGTGATAACTAGAAGCTGACATCTTATTCCAGGAAAATAGACAATGTGAGAGAAGAATGGGGAGTTGTCCTGGTTTGAGTTACATTTTTATACTGTAGGCTTTTTGTAAAGACAGTGGTACACAAAAATGGCCACGTCCACATTATTTAGAAACAACATATGGGCAGGACCCAATTAGAAAATGTGCATGGAATGCAAGTACAAAATCTGCTTGAATGAGAACTAACATCAGACTGGATGACTGGTACCAGGGGGGCAGACCAATGCTGATAAGACAGAACTTGCAGGTTCATGTTTGTAAACCCACCAATCCTACATGCAGTTTTCCATTTAGTTACAAATATATATTTAGGGTAACATAGGAAGAACTATGCAGCAAACACACCCATATTTAAACTTTGTTACGTCCTAACTGGTGTGGCTATATGGTTAGGAGTGACTTCGGAGAGGCTAGTTTAGAGATGCGTGGTTACAATGTCATGCCAAATCACAACGTCTGACTCGTTTTCCACAATGATTGAAATTCAGTCTAAATCTGACAGACTTCACAGACGGGGGTTGGGAAGCATTATTTTAGAGCAGGCGATCTTTAAACCAAGCATACCTGGAAACGCAAGATGATTGTCCAGATGAGGCCGAGGATGAGGCGATGGTTGCCGTCGACGATATCATGGGAACCCATGTTTTCCAGGTGGACCCGTTGTTCTTTGAGGAACTGCAGGGCCTTGTCCACGTTCTCCAGACAGTGGATACGCATGCGGCCTTTAGTGGGTTTGGGCTGGGGACGAGAGAGAGAGAGAGAGAAAAAGAGAGAGAGAGAGAGAATCACAAACAGAGCGGAGAACAAAATAAAATATAAGGGAGAGGTACTAACAAAGAAAAAGTGCATTAGTGCCACCCACTCTATCATATGTCTGTTATCTACTCTGTATCTCATCCATCTCTATCTACTCTCTCTGGCTCATTGGCCAGAGCTGAACGTCATCCTGAACCTCCAAATGGAGGTCACTTAGAGGGCATCTAACTTTTGTGAAATGCGCTATGTGCTCAGCTGACGTTAATGTAACAAACAGACGCGTTTCCCCAAAAATATTTTTCAGAGCACCGTTTTCGGTCTTTGTGTGGCCATGACAGACCACCCCTGTGTAATCGCTCATCCTTTCCTATCTAAATGAAGACCATACATGGTTTAAAGCAGTTCAGCTCACTTCAGGACAGTTTCACTTCAACAACAAATGTAATAAAGTGTGAAATGTGTAGGATCTGGGTTTCCCCGGGAAGAGTTGGTGCATGTTGCTGCAGACAGAGATGGGCTGCTCTGATGACCCTGTTGCCACCACGACCCTTATGGATAGGCGGGCAAGATTAGGGATGGCTGGGTGGATGAATGGATGGATGGATGGATGTGTAGGGTACTGACTGCAGGCTGGGTTTGTAAACTGACCTGGATCTGTAGTTGATCAGCAGCTGGAGTTGTTCATTTGTAGTGTTGAACATACACCCACATGTGTGCGCACACACAAACGCACACCTATATAGTTCTATGACGCGCACACACACACACACACACACACACACGTGCACGTATAGCCTACTAAAGCAAGCCTCATACCAGTCGTTCTCCAGACAGGACCTCCAGCAGCTTGATCAGCATTCGACCGTCTCGCAGATCCAGGTAGAGGTCAGAGATCCGACAGCCGACACGCGACAGGATGGAGTTCACCCATTTGGTGAAGGTCTTCTTCTGGACTGCTTCACGCTCATCTGTAGGTGGGAACGGTCAAAACAAGCTGTGATACTGATTCTCTAGGGTCGGTTATGGAACCTTAACAGGTGGTTTGACGTCAGAAAGGCAGAAGGTTGCTTTCACAAGGTCTGATCCTACTGTATGGTTCAAACATTAGTCTGTGACCTAAACATGTGGCACAGCCAAGTACTTTAAATGTTATATTATTATTTATGGTTGATAATGATTTGTAGCATATATGTTGGTACTGTCTACAATAGAAAAGTTAGAAACATCTGGATAAAATACTCACTAAAGATGTGTAGGTGTGAATGACTTGAACTATATGATTTAAAACCACCTTTACAAGAAGAAATACGACTTATTAAGGCTACAACTTCATAGTGACCATAATTATCAATCACAAACCCAAAGAATAATACAAACCCAGACACAATATTGCGCATTCATTCATCAACAAATGAAAATGCTTCTCTGTGTGTAGGGTGTCATTTTACGTGAGACCTGGCCATGACAGTGGTACAGAGAGTGAGAACAGCAGTTTTTGGAGGTTTCTATGGGTTGAGCGCTACTGCCCACATTCTGGGCTCACAGTCTAAATTTGATGTCAGCACTGGCACATATTCCACCCACTCAACAGCACTAACAAAAATGTATTTAATGGCACCATATCCCAATATAGAAAATATAGTGCATGTGTATACTGTATGTATGTGTGTGTGTACTAAAATATGTAAAATGCTCAAAATTGACTGTAGACTAAGACTGTAGTAAACTCATTAAATCAGCATGTTCAGACAATATTTTAGCGGGTTATGAATCATTGTCATGTATAATCAGGCTTCAGTGTAATCAGATCAGTATATAGTCAGGCTTTATGAAAGGAATCTAGGATAAAGATGGAAGCACATTTCTTTATGGACCAATTCTTTACCTATACCTCAAATACAAACACAAATGTACATTATACAAACACATGCACACACTCTTACAGATAATAATACACACGCACACACAATTTGCAGATACACATACGCAACCCCCAAAACATATTACACACCACTAACCCCACTAACTACAACATTTGTACACAACCCCCCCCCCCCCCCACCAAACACACACACACACACATTCAAAGTTGAACAGATTGTATGGCGTGTGTTGGCCTGCCCTCCTCCCTTCCATGATGCCAAATATGAGTGCAAAGGCCTGCATCCTTAATTAGTGGTCTAATACATTATATATACATTATAATACATGATTCAGGGCTACATGGGGTACATAGTACACAGTACACAGTACAATAAGTACATAGTACAGTACACAGTATACAGCACATTGTGCAGAAACACTGTGCTAGAGAGAGAGAGAGAGAGAGAGGGGGGGGGGGGGGTAAGAGATATTATTGAAACAAATAGTCAGCACCAGAAAGACATGGTATCAGGAGATAACGTACGGAGTAATATGGAGTGTTACATGTATAATAAATATGGAGTAAAACTGGGGAAGAAGAAGAGGAACAGGAGAAGGACAGCGAGACAATAAAGTAAGAGCGGCCATTTAATCCGGGTTTGTTGACAGGATGCAGTATATCCACCCAACGCGCCACACAGAAACATTAACGTAAACACCAGCCTCCTGATAAGTCCAGTCATGACTCCTCTCCATTGGTGGAATCTGCAACGTGCTGCAACACAACAGCACATACCAGTCTATGAATCATGAATATAACGTGCAAACAACCCTCTGACCTGGCTATCTGAGTCCCCCAACATTAGCCCTGCTGTGAGCTGCAACCAACATGGAGACACCATGAACAGAGGAGGAGAGATCGTGGTTACATGCAATGGGACTCGCGTGAGGATACGCGTGACAAATGCTTGCTGAGCTATTTGGGGTCCTGTCGTTAATGCATTGTAGAGCAGAGAAAGCTGGGGCTACTGCAGTGACATGAGACATTTACATGTGGTTTTCACATACAATATAGCCTCACACCACAAGACCCGGAGCCGAGGCAGACTGTAACCTAATGCTCTGCACTATGTTGGCATGTCCTATATAATGCAGAGCATCATATGGAGTGGGATTAACAGCTCAACTTTATACATCACACTGTTGCCTGCAGACGTCTGTGTCGTTGCTCTTTCTAACTCCATAGCATGTGGGCTACACACTGCTACTCTGCTTGATGTTATTTACATATTAAACCTAATAGAATCAGGGTGTCTATAGGTTCCTATATTGGAAACATGTATTGGCAATATATGCTGAGGAAACACTACATACCACATACTGGAAACATATTTTCTTTCTGTATATGATCTAAAACCCAGTTTTCATACGTGTGGCCCGCTTCAATTATTGTTTATCCCCAAAGGAACTAACAACAATGTTATGTGGCTGTCATCCAGATCCTTGGTGTCCCAGGCAGGTAAAGCTTTAGTCATCTACCCAAGGATAAACTGACAACTGTGGCCACATGAGGAATCATTCCTGGAACTCTGTATACTGTAGGCGGATGACCTCAGTTAGTACAGGGCCATCCTGTTAAAGATGGAGCCGAAATGAAAGGGAAGAAATAAAGAAGTGTTGTAAGATTTGTGCCCAGCCGCTCAAAGTTCCTTGGAAAAAAACAAGTACAAAAATATACTCCTGCTTGTAAAATTATACTTTTTAAAAATATGCATTTTATTAATCGCAATTAATTACGTTAAGTGTGCGATTAAACACGATTATATTCTGACAGCCCTAGTTACAGTAATTAGAATCGGCTGGTTTAGTGCAGCTTCCTCTCTAAGTTTGCTTACCTGGTACCAGTACAAGCCTGTTTCGCATCCACACTTTGAATCCAGCAACAGCCCCATGACTTATTAATGCTGATGGGTTTTCTCTGTATAAAAGCCAAACGTTTTCCCACAGTCAGCTCTTACTGGAGGATGCCCACTGTGCCCAGAGTGGTCCGTACATACCCATGCCGGAGTTATGTCCATGCCAATACTAAAGGCTCAACACTGAATGTGTTTAAAGGTCTGATGGTCTTATCTGGAATAGGGTTAATTCTGCTAAAATATCGCCAGCCTTTTAAAGTATAATGTACATTGGGATCATTGCACTCATTCAAGTCTTTAGAGATGATTGATTGGTATATGATACATAATAATAATAATAATAATAATAATAATAATAATAATAATAATAATAATATTAATGTGATTGTGTTTTTATAATTATGTTATATATTATGGTACTGTGTGGACTCAGTTTGTCAACGGTTCAATGTCAAGATCCAGGTTAAAACAAACATAAAACAAGTCTTACAAATTCAAACTGAACCAATACATCAACCAGAGCAAAGCCAACAGCACAAATCAAATACATTGTTAATGAACATGACAGCCACAGCACAAATAAAGTGTTAATTGTTCAAGTACAGGACATCAATTCCAAACAGTCTCTCTCTAAATATAGAGTACACATATCTTACTTTTTCGTCTTTCAATTCTTTTCTATATTACCGATTATGCATTTGTTTTGAACTGTTGTTTGTAACTAAATGTGCAACATTACATTTAAAAGGTCAGACAATAATCACAATAATAACAGACAAACGTGATGTGCAGGTAAATACACTTCCACAAATCTACTTTTTGGAACTGATTCAAAGTCTTTTATAGTATCAATTACCTCTGCACCCTTCAGAAGCAGTCAATACTCTGAAATCAACCAGGCACAAGAAAAAAAAGTGTCTTTCCCTTCTCGTCTATGTCTCTATGCGTTCTCCATTTTCCTCGGCTCGCTAATGCATCCGTATCATCAGGGAGTTGGGCAGAATAGTGCAAGCAAAGAGAAACCCACAATGATGGACAGCCTCACTCTTAAATCCCTAATAGACAAGAGGGGAGGCAGTACAACTGGTACAAAGCCTTGTTGCTTTTTAGCCCACGGGGATATACAAAACTGTACAATTAGATGTCAAATATAATAATTAGAATAATAATAAATAAAACAATTTGTTTCATTTTTATAGAACTAAGTACATTAATTTCAAAGTATAGTATGTGACATTAGCAGAGCCTTCTAATGAGTTTTGCGCTATGAGCAATTCAAAGCCGCATCAGAGAACAGCTGGGATAAGGATAAGGCCATACTGTAGATTCCGGACAATAAATAAACTAAATAAATAAACTGCTACATTTAATATGACTGCTATTATGAATACAGTTAATTTTTTCTGAACTTCTCCTGACAGAGACAAAGCAATTCTCCAACACACACACACACACACACGCGTGCGCGCGCACACACACATGCACACACACACGCACACACACACACAGCCACAACCCTGACGTTTCCCATTGCTGCCTGGTCCAAACACAAACAGAGAGAGGAGGGAAAAGCATGATGGGAAAAAGTGTGACCTGCACTTAGAGGGGAGATTGGAGAGGGTAAATGCTATTTCTCCAGCAAATACACACACACACGCACACACGCACACACGCACGCACGCACGCACACACCCCCCTGCCTCCAGAGCTGCCCTCTGTTAGGCCAGTCGAGGTACCTTGCAGTTGTCTGAAGCGCCCCTCCAGGATGGAGTTGAAGCAGATGTTGGAGGCGCTGTAGCTGAGCCAGCGGCCCCGCCTCATGCCCCTGGAGGCGGAGTGGGGGGAAAGGGCGGGGTCAGGCTGCGAAGGAGCTGCCCGTTGACGTTTGGGGGTGCCGCAGGAGGAGAAGGAGGCGGAGGTGGAGAGGCGGGAGACGCCCGAGGGCGCCACAGCGACGGGGACCTGCAGGAGCGTGCCGTTCCTCTCAGGCGGGCGCTCCGCTTCCGGGTGCTTCTTCCCGGCTCGTCCGTCTCCTCTGGGGGGCTTCCTGGGCGGCTCTGACCGCTGGGCGCGGTGAACCGGGGGAGTGCTCCTGCTCCTGGCACCTCCACCACCACTGCTCCTCACCTGAGTCTTCTCCCTCTCCGGCGGGCCGTAGGGCCGGGCGGCGGAAGCCTCCTTGCTGCTTACTACGCTGCTCCGGGAGGCTGCTGTCTCCCTGCTGCCGGCCTTCAAACTGAGCTTGACGTCCCTGAGCCGGGGCTGGCTGATGGGGGTGGCACGCAGCAGACATGGGCTGCTCATGGTGACCCCCCGGTGCGATGGGATACTACCACAACAACAATAACACAGCGCTGGGGAGCTGTGGAGAGCAGCCTCTGGCACGCCTCTCTCTCTCTCTCTCTCTCTCTCTCTCTCTCTCTGTCCTCGTTTCCAGATCTCTCTCCCACTCACTCCGGCTCCCTCCTTCTCTCTCTCTCTCTCTCCCTCTCCTATCCTCACCTCTCACTGTGAGGAGGCGATGCTATTTCTCTCGTTCCAGCTCCACAGCCATGCATGCAATATGTTTCTGTCTGAGTCCACGTGCTCACCCCTCCCTCCTCCACAACACTCTGGGCACGCTGCTGACGTCACCCACCCACCCACCGGCAGGCGAGGCAGCCGCGGCGCACGTCCGTACGAGGCTGAAGCTGTTACGGTTAGCCGACGCTCCCTGCCGTGGATCAGGCAGCGGTCTGAAACTAGGACTGTGCGTATGCACGTGTGTGTGTGTGTGTGTGTGTGTGTGTGTGTGTGTGTGTGTGCGTGCGTGCCTGCTGTACATGGTTTGACTCTCCAATGTGCATGTACTTTAACAGTACACCTGCATGCAGACTCTAATGTTAATGAACACCGGGCCATCAGAGCTCCTGTGTGTGTGTGTCTGTGTGTGTGTTGCTATTCCTCCATGTCTCCCTCTTACTGACAGGAAACTCTGATTGCATTACTGAAACATCAGTACAGCAGCCCTATAACACAATACCATGAATCTCTTACACACGCACACACATGCATCCCTCTCTTAAAGAGACATACACACTATGGTCTCCCACACAGTCTAGACAGTGCTGACCAGCCAGACAAACCACTTCCAGGCCAGTTGCATGCTGTACCATGCTATCATGATGTAATCAAGATGCTACCAAGATGCTGTCATGATGATGCTATGATGCTATCAAGATGCTACCAAGATGCTGTCATGATGTTATCATGATGCTATAATGATAATGCTATCATAATGCTATCAAGATGCTATCACGATGCTATCATCATGATAATGCTAACATGATGCTATCATGATAATGCTATCACGATGCTACCAAGATGCTATCATGATATTATCATGATGCTATCATAATAATGCTATCATGATGCTATCAATATGTTATCAAGATGCGATAATGATGATATCATGATGCTATCATGATGATGCTATCATGATGCTACCAAGATGTGATCATAATTCTCTCATAATGATGCGATCATGATGCTACCAATAATTGATCTCTATCCCAGAAACACAGAGCTATTTTAAAAACCCACACACCCCAGAAGGCACGCACGCACACACGCAACTACACACACACACACACACACACACACACACACACACACACACACACGCACGCATGCAAACACACACAGACACACAGACACACACACACACGCACACGCACACACGCACACACACGCACATGCAAACACACACTCACACAGACACAGGTGGGTCACAGCTTACAAGCTTAGTCAGACATGCCACAGATCCATGTGCACTGGGAGGCGGACAGGCATGGCAGCTGCCTGAATCCTTCAACCAGGGTGGGGTTTGGGAATGCACGAGTGTTCCCAGTCAATTGTGCTGAGGGTGACAGTCTTCAGCTGCTGGGATGGTGTGGGATTGCAAGGACATGATCCTGAGTGTGTGTGTGTGCGTGTGTGTGTGTGCACGCACGCTTGTGCACACATGCATATTCATTCACATACTGTACACAGACACATTCACTTACAGAACAAGGGCTGCAGCGGTCTAGGTATGACTTTTTAACATGTAAATGCTGTGAACGTCTCTTTCTCTCTCTTACTCTCTCTCTCTCACACACACACACACAAACACATATCATAGTTTTTATCCAAACAGACACCACACTCATCAAAAACGTTCTTCCTCAACCAGTAAACCACACTTTATGCAAATTGTATTTGACACCAGCGTCATTCAGGGAGAGCACATGTTATTTCTTCTGGCTTGTGTTATTATTTAACACAAGCCAGTATACACCAACCCCATAGTGTTACTAAGACATATAACACAAGCCAGTATACACCAACCCCACATATATCACAAACCAGTATACACCAACCCCACATATAACACAAACCAGTATACACCAGCCCCACATATAACACAAACCAGTATACACCAGCCCCACATATAATACAAGCCAGTATACACCAACCCCACATATATCACAAACCAGTATACACCAACCCCACATATAACACAAACCAGTATACACCAGCCCCACATATAACACAAGCCAGTATACACCAACCCCACATATATCACAAACCAGTATACACCAACCTCACATATAACACAAACCAGTATACACCAACCCCACATATAACACAAGCCAGTATACACCAACCCCACATATAACACAAACCAGTATACACCAACCCCACATATAACACAAACCAGTATACACCAACCCTGCATATAACACAAACCAGTATACACCAACCCCACATATAACACAAACCAGTATACACCAGCCCCACAGTGTAACTAAGCCCAGTAAGCTCCAGTAAGTCTCTCACCTGCGAGGGCTTTGATGCGCGAGCGCTCAAACAGCCGGGCTGAGCTGTTGTCGTTGTCCAGCTCTTCGTCGGGCAGGTCGAAGCGGGTGTTGACGCGGCTGTACTGTTGCGTGATCTCCGCATTGTCAAAGTCTGTGGTGGACGTCATGGCAGCAGCCAGGGTCACAAGCCGGGCCGGGGTGCGCTGAACAGCGTCCTCACAGGTGCTATGGGGAAGGCTGGTGTGGAGCTGGAGAAAGATGGCCGATGTAAACACTAGCAGGGGTCTGGAACACACAGAGAGGAAATAAAGTTAAAGTTTAGTCACTTAGCTAAATCCATAGCAAGATGTCTTATTAATCGATGAAAGTCTTTTTGCAGTTAACTACATGCCTGAATAGCTCCATATACTTGTTTTAGTATTTATGATATGGGACAGAAAAATCTATAATGACTTTAAAATAACAGAGCAATAAAATAATTTTGAGAACAAACAAGCTAAACTGAAGGTGAAGTATAAAGCCAATATCAACAATGATGTGTGGACAACTAGAGATGTAGAAAAAGGTGGCAAGATAAGATAAGTCTGAGGTTGCCTGCTGTTAAAAACTATAGGACACCCTGTTATTGCGTAGCAAGACACAAAGAACTCAGAAACGTCCATTAACAACGATACCTTTTTCATATTTACATCCCCATGTCATCCCTGTAACAGTGGAAAGGTCATGAATAAAACCAGTTTACAACTTGTTAACACACTTTACAATCAAACTGTCCCTGCTATGTCCCTCTAGAACTCCATTTTGTTCTACACGGTATGTGGCCAACTGTCACTACATGGTGTGTGTCTGTCTGCACTCTGTGTGTGGAATGGCGGGTGAAGGTTAGCCACCAAGATAGCTCTATCTGGGAGCAGCATGCCTCTCTTATCAACACACACAAGGGGATGGTTACCCTCCTATACCGCTGAAAATGACGAAAGCTTTTCAAACCACCCTCCTTTCAACTGATGCAGCTGACGTACGCTGGGACTAGAATACGCATGTGCTTCTACCGTGCTCTTTTCACGTGTTACAGTGAGCGTGAGATTGTGAGTGAGAATCCCCTTATGTACGGCTCAGGGCTCAGTCTATTGGCAAAAGTAGACCAGACTATGCCAGACTATTTAGCAGAAGAAAACCTGCTGCTTATATTACAGTCTACATCATTTACTATTTTGCCCGTTGTGAGTTCTTGTTACCAACGGCAGTATAATGTGGGCTCACAGTGGGTAAATGTTCCCAAACTTGAGTGTCCTCATGTGGTGTTATACTGAAGTGCACACGCGAATGGCTAAAGATAAACAATGTCAGACATTAGGCTGTAAAGATAGACTGCTGATGGGAGGTTGTATCCCAGCTTAAAGGCTATTGGTTCAAACCCCGACATAGGTGGAATCCTCCAGCAACATTTACAATTCCTACATTTAAACATACTTTAAATTGTTTTGAAGCAATGTTGTTAAAGATGCAGTTCAGTCAGAACAAAAGGCTACAGCAATGTTAACAGTTAATTGACATGTCAATGGTTTTACTGCAAGCATTTGTGTTGATGTTACAGTTAGGCTCTATTGTCTGGGTAGCAGGGCTTGTGTGGAAGGAGGGAGAGAGGTCTGGGATCAAGCACAACCCTGTCAGTGTCCTTGTGCCATGACACAACACATTGAGGACACTGCCCTCACTAGAGACGATCATATTACATGATTGTGTTTTGTAAATCTATTTATAAAAGCAATACAAACACAGGCATGTGATATTGATATGTACTGTAATAATATACAACATACATTTAGCAGATATCAAATTCCATTATTTGTGGGAAATTAATCATGTTATTGTGGGTTAATGGGAAATTACACTATTTAATATGTAATACTGTATGCTTTAAATGTTTTATATTTGCTAATGTACTGTATATGTGTATGCATTTATTTGGGTTCTCAACATGTTTGAGAACCACTGGATCAGATGGGGCCTCAGTGAGAGACCATGACACCCCCAGGATTCCCTCCTCGCCAGTATCAGGCCTGTGCAGAGGGCATGCTATCAGCCCATGATGCCTCCACCCACCAGCATGGATGCCCTTATCATGCCCCCGCTCCCCGCTCCCCAAACCCCATTCCATTTACACCAGTTGCGGAAGCACACGCACGCACACACACACACAC
>JAODOY010009595.1:0-29516 GCA_025399855.1 Forbesichthys papilliferus | reverse complement strand
CCTGGGAACGTCTCGGGATCCCCCAGTCAGAGCTTGCTGATGTTGCTCGGGAAAGGGAAGTTTGGGGTCCCTTACTGGAGCTGCTGCCCCCGCGACCCGACTCCGGATAAGCGGGAGAAGATGGATGGATGGATTAGTGTTTTGTTTTATTTTTTGTTTTATTGTTGAAATGTTGAAGGTCATAGGTCAGACAGGTTGTGAACCTCTGTGTGCCAAAATTGTCAGTCAAAAAGTAGGGTTCGACCGAATAACCGTTTGGCCGATTTATCGCCATCAGTAGGACGTTTTCGTTGTATCGGTAGAACCCTGGCTCCGATAGTGGCCGATAGCTGCACAGACCACCGGTCACGTAGGCTAAATCACCTTTTACAGGCTCCATACATGCACACAAAGTCAAGGTCATTAATTGTGTACCTGGGATCATTTATATTTAAATCAACCTGAAGTTATCTTGTTCTCTGTTTTGCTAGCAAGCACGGTTGTTACAGTATTTGGCAAGCCCTTAAATGCAAACCTATAGCACAACTAAGGTCCAATGGCCATAATGGCCAAAGTTGAATAGCAAGTCAGGCCCACCACCAGATCCAGATATACACCACTATTACAAAATGCCTGTAAAAGCTTAATGAAGCACTGTGATGGTAAATTGTTCCTAATGTATCTCAAGTACGATAATAAGTAAGATAATGTGAGAATTATACAATTTAGTTTACATTTTACACTCTAACGTAAATAATTATAATTAATAGAAAAGCTCGTAAAAAATAATTAGAAAAATAATCTGACATCATAAAATACCACCATACTTGACTTGCCTGAGAATTGCTATTATTGTTACTTTGGCATTTGTAGTTATCGGCTGATAAATCGGCTATTGTCTTTTTCTGGCTCCAAACTATCGTTATTATATCGGCCTTTAAAGCTCTAGTTCAAAGGAGGACAGCCAATGGAGAAAGGGTACAGTAGGAAACAATGTTCCAACGTGTGTGTGTGCATGTGCGTGTGCGTGTGTGTGTGTGTGTGTGTGTGCGTGTGTGCGTGCGTGCTGAGAGGCAAGACGTGCTGAAACTGAGTCATGCCCATGGTGTCATTGCAGTGCCCTGGGAGCTCCTGGGTGCTGCACAACACATGTCTTCCCAGTGATGTCACCGCTCAGAAGCTCCTCTGGGCCCTGATAGGGGCTTTTAATGCGCTTTTGAACCGGCAACTGTGAGCACATTGTCTTATCGTCCCAAATCGGAGAGGTCATCAAAGTTTTAGTTTGAGGGTTTAGTTGAGCGGCTGGGCTGAGTAACACTCTGTTGTGGCTGAACGCAGCACAGCACTAAGCTTGGACCACTTATTGCACTTTATTGTGTAAAAAATGAATAGGGCTTCATAATTAGTCAGAGTTGTATTATTTATGTACAATGACAGAAAGATATATTTTGACAGGTCCATTACTGTTTTGTGTGAACGCATCGATACAAATCCAGTACATTGTAATTAGAGTTTTGTCCTTTTTAAGTGTTTTTTTAAAAGAAACAATGGCGTCTGTGTGTTGACAGCTCAGTATTTTGTGGAAAATTATTAATTTTGTCTGAACATTTACAGATACAAACACCACTCACATGTTCACCCTGAGTCTCATGCATATGCACTATATTATTTACGTAATATATATGATTTACATAATATAGTATTCAATGTTTGTTTGGGTGCAGCACTCACTATGTAGGTTTAATTGGTGTCTGGCTTAATCATGAAGTAACTTTTGACCCTTGTCTTGATTGTGTCGTCCCAGGGACCTGGCTGGGGGGTCCAGTCTGTCCTACAGCAGGTTGTTCTATGATGAACACTGGTCTAAACACCGAGTTGTTACCTGTTTGGACTGGTCTCCTCAGGTAACACCTGCTCATTACTAACACAGCTACACATATTCATTAGCTGGAGTGTATGCAAATTCAACTCATTTATATTCAAGTAGTAAGTGTAAAATTTCATAAAATATATCATTCAGAATTAAGTATCATCAATTTTATGTTGTATGTGTGTGTGTTTAACATAGACTGTATAAATAAATAGACAAACCCTCTGTAACATAGCTTTTCTCAAGAACATATTTGAGCACTGCGCTCTGCTGGCTCTGGCCATCGCCATCATTGCCGTATCTCACTCCGCCTGTAACGCCTAGGGCTGTCGCGGTGAAGTAAATGTCCTTGCGGTGATTAAGGGTGCCCCAATACTGTGGTATTATCGCCATTTTTTAGTTTTTTAGTTTTGAATGATCAATTTTGTTGCGCAGAGCTTCCGAAATAGTGTGATTCTGGGTCATTTATAGACAATTGTGCAACATCATATGCTTTCTGCCAGTTTAGTAGGCCTACTGGTAATCTCGTGTAACTTTGTCCGGCAGATGTTGGGCCAAAATATCAGATGGGAAATATGACTAATTAATTAATTAATTAATTAATTAACTAATTAATTATTAAATAAAGCATATTAAATAGCCCAAGATCAAAAGCCTATGGCGCGCCAAGTGTAGCCTACGGTACACCGCCTTAATTTAGGTAGCATGTAGACAGAAAGAAGTGATGGCACAGTTTAGGTTTAACAACCCGAAAGATTAGGGGATAACATATTCCATTTCCTTTCCCACATGAAATGCAGATATGTCCCAAAAGAATCACTCGAGTGTGTCTGCAATGCACGATGCGCTCCCCAGACTAAGTACAGCACTATAGTAAACTGTAGTAAAGTGCTGTAAAGCGTAACGTCTGAGTGTCGTAAATACATACACTCCCGAAGGCTACAACCGGCTAATATGGGGCTGGGAAAATTTGTGCTTAGATAGCACACACGCCCTAGATCAGACGTCATATTTGATGGGCTAGCCTCATGAAAAAAATAAAATGTAAAGATTGCGGTTTGCGGTACCGGCGGTTGCTTTCCATGAGTTGGGTTAGCAACACAGCGGTATTCCAATTTTGCGGTTATCGCGACAGCCCTAGTAACGCCCCCCTATTCATTATAATGGGAAAAATGCATGGCTAATATATATACTGATGAGTTAAGTACAGTTGGCATGAAGAGTAGCCATAGAGACCAAAACCGTTTTTTGAACCAGGTTTAAACATGTTTATTTTTGCGGTCTATGGGGATTGACTCCCTTTTGCAGCCAGCCTCAAGCGGCCATTCGATGAACTGCAGGGTTGGCATTTCCGTGTTATTAATTTCTCAGCACTGGTGCCCGCTTGATTTTTAAGGGAGACGTACTAGCTCAATTTGTTGAGAATTCGATTTCACAGTTGTCAAACGCCACAAGCACCTATCACCAAGGAAACACACGCTGTAACACAACTAGCTCCATTTTGAGCCTTTCCCCATTTCCCCTTCACCTCCATGTGTTCCCATAGTACCCAGAGCTGCTGGTTGCCTCTTACAACAACAACGAGGATGCTCCCCACGAACCAGACGGTGTAGCTCTGGTGTGGAACATCAAGTTCAAGAAGAGCACTCCAGAGTACATCTTCCACTGCCAGGTAAAATAAAAAAAAGCACTTGTTTATTTTACTACACCTGCACGAACAGCGTGGGTGTCGTATTATCAAAGTGTTCATTTAAATGTTGCCTTTGTCAAAGTGTCACAGAGCTAAAGGTGTTACCATATACTAACTGCTTTACACACACACACACACACACACACACACACACACACACTCGTGCTGCAGGACTCTGCGGCTGCGCTTTAAGACAAGTAGCTAACGTCTGTGGCACAATAACGCCACCTCAGAGCCTGAAAGTGTAGGCGGACGAATCACAGCACAGAGCCTTACCCCACCGGGGTGGGCCATTAGTGCACCGCGGCAGCCTGGGACCGCGTTTTAATACGAGAAGCTGAGGTTTGTTTAAAAGAAGGAGTCATTGACAGGAATGACGCTGATTACAAATGACGCACGGCATGCTGGGAGGGGAGAGGGGGAGATGGGGATGATGGGGGCACAGAAACCTCCACGACTCCCAGGAGGCAGTGGGGACCTAGAGACAGCTTGGTAATAAAATGATGTGGCGTACCACTTCCTAATCCAGCGCCGTGCGTGTGTGTGTGTGCGTGCACGTGTGCGTGTGTTGGCCCACCCACAATGTAGCCGCCTGACGCTAGCTGTGCTGTTTCCAATGGATTTACATTGTTAAAATGGAAATATACTGTATGTGCGTGGTCCTGTCGTTTGTGTGCAATGAGATGCTCATATCTAAAACATGAATTTAGAATGTGCTGTTATTGGACTGTCTAGGTAGGTTTGTCCTATTACCACAAGCTTCACTAAAACGGGGGGCTGTTTTTGAGGGCGTGCGCTTGCTTCTTTCACATGAATCTTTCCCACGTACAGCCATATTTCAGAGTGAAAGGCTCTGTATACAGTAAGTCATGCTCGCTACCTATTTTTCTTCCAGCACCGTTCTTTGAATGCACCAGTTTGTGTTCACGTTGAAAACTATGTGGGCGGCATCACACCGCAGCGCACAGCGACACTATTCTAACCATGCGGTTCTCAATCACTTTTATAAATGACACAGTCTCTACGCCTTGTGATAAGCGAGTGGACATCCTTAAAAGGATTTAGAGTAGCTTTCTCGAGAACGAGGCGGTTAATAAGGAGTGTATGTCGTCAAAGCGGCGTGTTGCTAAGTGGCTACAGAAAATGTCTCTGGCATTAGGTGGGAGAACATTTAATCAATAACACAACAATGTTTCTCACTCTTTGGCAGCGAGGGTTTCTTGTAAAAAAAAAAAAAAATACAAACACACACACGCACAGGGTCTCTTTACCGTACTGTAGGTGAGTGTCTGATGGAAAGATGTGCGGCGGATGAGTGGATATCAAAAGAAAGAAGGTCAGAATTAGAGGAGGACGTGTGCTGTCTCCCAACCTCCGTGGGTGAGTAAGTGTGGCCTCGGGCACCGCCACATGGGGGAGGAATAAAAATTGGGTGACAGAAGCAGAGAGAGAGAGAGAGAGAGAGAGAGGGAGATAAACAAAACAAAGGAAAAGACAGGCACAAGGAGGACACCGTTGACGGAGAGAAAAGAAAGGGGGAAAATAAAGAGACTGGGTTTCAAGTCATACGGCTCCTTCGCTTCATGCTGGATTAGGATGAAAGGAAAGCAGGAGTCGTTGGAGGAGAAAAGACAGATTATATTATTCCCCCCCCCCAGTTAGGCCCAGATCAGATGGCTCCTAATGTGTGAGCATGTTCTCCCATTTAACCCCCTGTAACCACAGCACTAGTCTTTCCCTTCTGTCATTTCAGAGGAGGACTGAACAGCAACACTGCGTTACCCCCCCCCCTCCCCACCCCTCCCTTCTCCTCACTCACACAGCACTGCTTTCAACACACACACACACATCCATACATACATACAGAGGTTGGCTTGGCCGGCTCCCAGTACTGCTGTTGGCCCAAGAGGTGGTTTGGGGCTTTCAGACATTTTTTTGTTTTTTTCTTCTTTTTTTGTTGTTTTTCCAGACCTGCCCACAGTGGCAGCTTTCATCTGCTGGATGGAGAGATGGAGAGATGGATGGATACATAAGTAGATGAATGGCCATATGGATGGATCATAATATGGTTGTGTGCGCGCGTGCGTGCGTGTGTGTGTGTGTGTGTGTGTGTGTGTGAGGGATCATGTCAGCCTGTGTGTATCAAGTGTCCTGTGTATAGTTTGTGTGCGTGTGTGTGTGCGTGCGTGCGTGCGTGTCATGGATCCTGTCGGCCTGTGTGTATCAAGTGTTTGTGTATAGTGTGTTTGCGTGCGCGTGCGCGTGGAGTGGTTGTAGATACAAAAGAATGACAGTACTTTGTAGGGAGCGAGGGTTTGGGTTGTGGTTGAGGTTTAGCAGCAGAGGGCTATATAAGACTGGGGCTTATAGATGGGCTTCATATTTCACTCAAGGTTTTGGTGAGGTCAGCCTTCTATATTTTTGGTGGGGGTGCGTGTGTGTGTGTGTGTGCGTGCGCGTTGGGGGGGCGTGAAAGAATCAAATGATTCCTGCCCTTAAATATACTTGATTCATTTCAGTACTTGTGTATGAAGAGAAGTGTATCATCCATCACAAATCCATATATATATAGAGATCTGTGTATGGGCGGGGTGCTCGGTTCTGGTACCTCTCCTCATCACGTCTGACCCGACAGTGCTCGGTCGGACCCGTCATCACCTCGACCCCAATCCGGTGCGATCCGGTAACTTCACACCAGCCTCTCAAGTGGGAAGAGTCGCACCACATTAAAGGCCCGGTCCGCGCAAACCCTCTGAATCCCCCAAAAAACCACACGCCCCCATCTCAGCCCCCATCTCCCCCTATCATATCCTCTAGCACTCAGTCATATTCTATCATTCATATCTTGCAGTCCGTCTCTTTCTCTCGACTGCCCTGGGCCTTTGGGGCTGCCAGGTGGGTTTTAATAAGAGAGGTAAGAAAGCCCCCTTTCAAGGCAGAAGAGAGACCAGGTTGAGAGGAGGGCAAGGTTTGAGAGAGAGAGAGAGAGAGAGAGAGAGAGAGAGAGAGAGAGAGAGATACAATAAAATACTCAGAGAGAATGTGTGATGCAACAGCAGCAGAGAGAATATTAAGAGATTATTCATTGGCATTTACTGATAGGAGCCAATACGACGTTGCTTCATAGAGCACGGTGTTGCGTTATGCTTCTCACAAAGCTTAGTGGATAACGTTGTTGAGTCCCAGGGGAAGGACGGGACTTAATCAAATGGACCGCACACTACTGTATCGTCGTTCCACCTCTCTTAGACGTTCCAGAGGACTGCAGCGCGAAAAACAAAACACGGCACGCGGATCCAACTGGAGCTATATTACAGCACAGTAACCGCATTGTCATGCAGGTACGAAGTGTTTATCGTGCATCCAGACAGCTCTGTGCACCATCTGTTTGCCAAGGGGTCTATTCGCTGTGCCATCTATCCGAGCAACAGCCTCGTGTATCTGCATAACATCACGTCTGGCCCTCTGCGTTCACTACGCAATCGCCCTGGAAACACCTCAGATTTTCCGTTTACACGGCACTTGCATACCTGAGAGGCTAGCCGTGCCCCGATGCAGTATCCAGTAGTTACAACTAGGTATTCACCCACTCATTTCAGTATCGTGGTATGGTGGCAGTGTGTGTTATGTTATTTCATGTGAAATCAATCACACCAGTCATGGCGATCGTCAGCGTTCAGAGGATGGATAAGCGCCGCTGAAGGGCCTGCGAGTGTTCCTCTGTGCCCCCCGCGAAGCCCTACCCCCCGCTGTGGGTGAAACGAAGCCCCCCGCTTCCCCCCGGAGACGTCTCCCGGCGCGCCGCGCAAAACCGCAGGGTGACAAAATCCGCGGGGTGTCGTATAGGAGCGAAGCCGAGAGGGGGCTGGCGCGCAGGGCTGCCAGGACGAGATGCTCGGGTTCATCTGGTCCTGATAAGGCCTAGTGGGAACCAGATGAGTGCGGTGGAGGGAGGGAGAGGACCGTGGTGGTTGGGGAGGGGGTGGAGCCGCGATGGTCCGGGGGGGGGAACATACTGTCTGTCGTGGCCTGTCAGTCACCGACCGACTCCCCCCCACCCACACACCCTGCCCTCCACTTCAGCAAGGCGGTATGTGGCAGTATGTGGCGACAGGAAGGGAGAGTTGCCCTCCCTTCCTCTCTCTCTCCCTTTCTCTCGCTTGTTCTCTCACTCTCTCTCTCTCTCTCTGTCCCTCTCTCTCTCTCTCTCTCATTCTCTCACTCACTCTGTCATTCCCTTAATCCCTCGCTGGGTGCCATCTTTCAGCTGGGCCTCACATGTGCGTATTATCCTCTACAGAGCACTTCCCATTAATATAATGAGGGCTGCCAGGAGCACTTAGCCTTGTGAGGTACGTGATATTGTTGCTGTCTCACTGTCACACGCTCACACACATTCATTCATTAATCCATTCATTCATTCATACTCAATATGTACAGACAGCAACCCACTCAGCACACTCATACACACAGAAACACACACACAATAATGAATTCATTCATTTATACATACAGTAGATGCATCTATATAGACACACACATATGCATACATTCACTCATTCATATACATATATGCATAGAATCTATATTGTACACGCACGCACACACAATGCACACACACTTACACATACACACACCTACACGCACACGGGCACACACACCAACACACACATACACACTCACACGCACACACACTTAACACCTACACACTCACAGTACATGCCTATTATCAATACACGCACGCACACACAATACACACAAACACACACACACACCTACACACACAAGCACTATTTTTTTGTCCCCACAACTGAGTGTGCTGTCAGGCCATGGACCCTGCTATGTGATAATAGACAAACACACCTACGCACACACCTACACACACACACACACACACACACACACCTACACACCTACACACACGCACACACTTCAAGCCACCTCTCAGGAAATGAATGAAGCCGGACACTCAGGCTGCAGGAGCGTCCAGCCCCACATGTCCTCCACGGTGTCCCAGTAGCCAACACACAAAGGTGCCTCTCTCTGCTCGCGTGTCTCTCGGGAGCTGTCGGCCCCTCACATCCCGTCCCGTCAGGGCCCGGAGGAGGAGGCCTGGCAGGTGTGTGAGTGTGACCCATGGCGCCTACACGAGATGGAGACTCCCTCGCATCGAGCAGTCAGAGTAGAGGTATTGCTCATGAGGGGTGTCTGAGAGGAGCCTGTCTGTTATTTCAGACAGATGTGGAACACTCTACAGGCCCTGTTGTTTTTAGTTTATATCCCAAATGTTTACCACGGGTACTTTTACAGAAGCTCTGCGCGTGTGTGTGTCAAAAGCGCTGCGGCAGAAATTCCACTCACAGGCACCGCAAAGGCCGTATTCTGTTCAGACAAACTCCCGTGTGTGTGTGCGCGCGTGTGCGTGTGTGCGTGTGTGCGTGCGTGTGCGTGTGTGTGCGTGTGTGTGTAATGGAAAGAGCTAAACTCACAGCCCAAACATAATCCAGCTCTCCATAATAATGTAGCAGAGTCGGCATTAATTTCATGCAGCATGACATTTGAATGCTTTAAACGTGTTAAGCAGTTCAGTGAGCCCCCCTCCTTGGTTTAAATCATAAACTTCCCTAAGGCGGTGCTGGGGGGGGGGTTTGGGCAAATTGGCAAATTGAACATATTTCAGTAGCTAATAACATGCAGCACGTTTAAAGAGCACATAACTCAAAACCATATGTGTTGTCGTGACATTTGAGCATTTCGAGAGAATGGCTTTCATACAAAAGTCTGAGTTGCTGTTAGCGGGGACCTTAAAGGGGCACTACACTATCAGGACAAAGTCTGGCAAATTTTCGGTAGCTCTCTCAGTAAGCCTGACAGTATATATGGCTAATGATGGAATAACGCTTGTGGCTTTTCAAAGGCAGGATTCAGAGTTTGGTTAAAGGATTTTCCCCCTCTTTAGATGGGGACACTGATAGGGCTTAGCGAGTTAAGCTAACATATGGAGCAAATAGAGGAAGCTCTTTTGAGTTTGGCTAGTCCCTGTCCTTGCTCATGTGGGGCAGAGATGAATGAGCGATAAAGAGAGAGACGTTTTGAGTTTGGATGCACGTTTGTCGGCCATGTTTTTATTTTTTCCCCCAGTGTTTGTTCGACTTCTTCTGCCTCTATCGGACTAAACGAACAGAAGACATAATACACAATTCATGGATTTTGGAGTGTTACATAACAGACTGTCGCAATTTAAATACAATATTTCAAACTCAGAGGAGAATGGTGCTGAAAGGTTTTATAGTCGTCTTATGGTTGTGATCAGTCATACAGTGAAGCCCTTATGAAGACAGCTCAGAAAGGGAGAGACACTGCTGCTGCATTCCTATAAATGTACAGACTTTTATTGAGGCTAAGATAAATGTACCAGCCTATAGATCTTTATTTTAGTTATTGTGATGAATATTCACAAATTGTGGAGCCATCTCGCTGTGGCCTACGTATACCGTGTGTGGACGTTTTCTTTTTCCATATTCAGAACTTTTATGTGTGTGTGTGTGAGATGTGTGCACCAGCATGGAACAGTCTATTAGCCCATTGATGGAGTATTATGTCTTCATGTTGATGATGACCACAGAGGACAAAAGAGTTTGGCCAAGCGGTTGAGTTGAAAAGGCAAGGTTTTGCCTCCTTCCAGAAAGAGTGTTCAAGTAGTCGTTTTATGGAATTAACTTGCAGTTGAGGTTAGGGAGGATGAGAATTAAAACTCAGAACAAACGTGATTTGTTCCGTTTTGAAAATGACTGGTACGTTGTATATGCATGTTGCTGAGCACAGACTGCAAGTTTATTCTGTATTCATTAACAATTTTGCGGACCAGTGACTTGCCATAAATCATAAAAACCCAAGTCGGACCATCAAATATAGAGCGCTAACCTGTACCAATAAGCTTTAACACCGGACCTGTCTGTATCTGTCTGTGCAAATAAACCTCTCAGAGAGATCCTCTTTGATGGCCGGTGAGGAACTGAACCAGAGTGCAGTTTATTATGAGACCTCACATCTCTGGAAGCCGTGACTTCTCCGAATAACGGGGGGAGATGGTGTGGACGGAGTGTGCCGTGTTTTCTTTCTCTGTGGTTTATTTTCCAGTCTCTTTCTAAAATGAACTGGGCTTGGAGCTTGCAGCTTTGCACATGTGGTGAGGAAGAGAGGAAGAGAGAGAGAGAGAAAGAGAGAGAGAGCGAGCAAGCGAGTGAGAGAATCCCAAATCCCAAAAGTAGAGAAAATAAGTGTAAAATAATTACAGGTTGTCGCTATCATCTGGTGTTTCCTGATATTTGTTTAATCTACAGTATGTTTTAGCTATTGGCAAACACATGTGTCTGTAGCATGTATATGTGTATATGTTTAGGGGTTTTACTGTGTTTCCCCACACGCACAAGCAGACAGTACATTTCACGGTGAAACCTTAACTATCTCACTATGGGAAGCTAGAGGGCACATCCCACATGTTGGGATTACCGTACGTGTTTAAAGAACCAGGGTGATGCCACGGGACCAAAACATATCTGTTCCAATGTTGTCTTTGTTAAATGTATGGATGGATGGATGGATGGATGGATGGAGGGATGGATGGATAGATGGAGGGATGGATGGATGTGTCAGTGCATTATTCCACTGTAATCCTCCAGAGTTTTCTCATCATAGCGCACACACTATGGTGGCTTCGGGTCAGGGCAGGAGCCCATACAGGAGGAGCGCCGAAGAGGAACCGAAACTCAATAAACACCGCATGTGTGTGTGTGTGAGGGGGGGGGGTGTGCAGTTCAAGGGTGCGCTTGTCATGATGGAGGCTACACTGATCACTCCAGTGGCTGCTGGGGTTTTGATGCTGTAATGTGAAACGGCTGGTGGGCCGAGAGGACTACAATTCCCCTCTTTGTGCGCGGGCTAGCCTCGCATCACCCCTCGCTCCTCTGCTCGGCCGACCCTCGGCGGAGGCCAACTCATCATCGTCTCTCCGCGGCCATCTCGCCGTGGCCGCCACACATCGCGTCCCCCACCTCGATCACCCGTGCTCAGCCTACCCTAACAACCCCCCCCCCCCCCCCCCCCCTTCCCACACCCATCTCCGCTGCGGTTCATAGCTGCCTTTTCTGCTCCCACAACCAGCTTATGCTCAGACTGTATCTACCTCTTTACTGTGTTTGTGTGTGTGTGTGTGTGTGTGTGTGTGTGTGTGTGTGTGTTTTGTACTTTTTTCATTCATTCGTAATACAATGGCTGTTTCTCAATTCCAAGAACACTCGGTACATACTTGTGTTCTTGAGAGGTACGTTCTTGCAAGAACGCGCAGACAGATCTAGATTGAGATGCATATTTTTGGCTATCGTTATAGGCTACTGCCACTAGGGATGACAACACTGTACGCTTGATAGCCGGCGGCCTGTAAGCGGGACCTCATGTCTACGAAATCGTGGTTGCAAATTTTAAACTAGACTCCATCTTGATACATCGACCACAAATTTGAAGTTAAAACATGTATATTCTTGCTTCAAAAATTCTTAAAACAGCATTTTGTGACACGATGACAGTATTTTGAAAAGTATAGCCAGTATTTTCTCAACTGCCATTCCCGCTTGTTGATTTTAAACGCATTCTGGGATAGCTGACACACAAGTCACCACTGGGTGCATCCTTGGTAAAAGCCGTTAATCAAGAACACTTCCTGGTATTTTATCCGATCTTGGCTAGATGCAAACTTGTGATTTGGAAGAGTACTTGTGAATGATGACGTTTCACAAGAACGTAAGAAAAGAAAAGAACGCATTATGAGGAACAGCCACTGTCTCTAAACTGTGCAAGTTTTAGATGTCCAACACGCCTGATTCAAATGATTGGGTCATTACAGAATTGAGAACGCACAGATTGATAACAAGCCATTCATGTAAATCATGTGTGTTGAAGCAGAGAGACATGACATCTTACTGTAAACATGCAAGGCAGGGATACTCCAGAACCAGGGAGCCACTTAGATCAAGATAGATCAAAGAATAAGCTATGTTAAACTCCACTGTACACCCTGGATCATGGCTTGTCTTCTTTCCCTCTCCCTCTAACTCTCCCCGCCCTCTCTCTCCCCCTCTCTCTCTCTCCTTCTCTCTCTCTCTCTCGTCCTCTGTCCCCAGTCTCCTGTGGTATCCGTCGGCTTCGCCAAGTTCCACCCCAACCTTGTGGTCGGCGGGACATACTCGGGACAGATCGTCCTCTGGGACAACCGCAGCCACCGGAGGACACCCATCCAGAGGACTCCTCTGTCCGCCGCGGCACACACTGTAGGTCTAGTCACTCAGCAGGCGCCTCTGGTTCACCTGGGACAAGACCTCCCAAAGGCCTGTAGTCGGGAGGCCTCGTACGCGAAACAGGCTTTGACTGACTTCTGCCTGAGTTAAAGGCAGGGTCAGTCATTCTTGTTAACTTCTTGCTCAAAACAAACATCACACGTTGAAAACGCATTGTAGTGCTAAGGCATTGCTGATACGAGCGCTGTTCACCGCTTTGTTTATGTCAATATTTCCGAAGCCAAGGTTGTGTAGAAGTATGAGATTATTGCTTCAACACGCACAGAGACTGGTAAGATAGCGAAATGCGAAAAGATATTTGTTGAATTTGACAAAAAGTGTATTATCTTACATTTAGCTTGCAATAGCAATCTAAGTTATACCTTGTGTGCTGAACATGCTTCGTCAGGTACCGTTTAAACTCAACACCCAACACCTCTACTTGTCAGTTGCTGTGGAATATCTTTCCAGCTGTTGCATTAACGCTTAACCCTTTGTGGCACAAATCTGATCTTCTTAATGCTGTTCAAACACTGCAGAGTCTGAGGTCTGTGCCACAGGGGTTTAGATCAGATTATCAAACGCTTGTAAAGCCTACCCTGTTATTTATGTGTGCAAGTATGCATATACACGCAACATTATTTCTGCTGCCTGTAGATATCTCACACACACACATGCAAACTGATGATCACACATTCCCTCCCACAGACACGCACACAAACACACAGGCTTAAAGTGACAGTGGCCTGCAGTAATGACAGGCTGTGTGTAGTTCCCCTCTGGCCAGACAGCCAAGCAGGCCTGCACTATGCTGAATGGAGCCTTTGTGGGACCCCAGTACACAAATCAATTACAGCCCCAGTAATGACATAATGGCTTCACACACTCCTGTGGACCCTTCACAAAGGTCCACTGCTCACCGGCATCTGGTGAATTCACCATAGAGCACTTTGCTCACAAAACTGTCAAATGACCGCATGTGTAAATGGGTGAAATCGAATGATCAGGAGAGTGGCGCAATATCAAAACCGAAGAGCTTTTGTAATTTGTGCAGTTGACTTATCAAGGTGAACCCTGTTAAGTAACGTAGGCTGTACACTTAATTGCTCGTGATAGCACAAGGTTGGTTGCCGTGACTAATTCCTGTGATGTTATTTATAATATTGAACCATATCATTTGTTTTTAAGATGG
Source organism: Forbesichthys papilliferus (assembly GCA_025399855.1). Lineage (NCBI taxonomy): Eukaryota > Metazoa > Chordata > Actinopteri > Percopsiformes > Amblyopsidae > Forbesichthys > Forbesichthys papilliferus. The sequence continues at coordinate 15,453 of JAODOY010009595.1, read as the reverse complement.
TCATTTGAGCAATAACTGCTTTGTATCTGATATCATTGAGATGACAACTTTAGCAAAATAATAAACACTATATTATACTTATAGTTACACAGCAATACTGTGTACAACTGGATACACTTCAATATAAAGTGCGTGTGTGTGTGCGACTGTGTGTGTGTGCGTGTGTGTGTGCATGCGTGTGTGTGTGCAACTGTGTGTGTGTGTGTTCGCGTGTGACTGTGCGTGTGACTGTGTTTGTGTGTGTGTGTACATGTGACTGTGTGTGTGTGTGTATGCGTGTGTGTGTGTGCACAGCACCCGGTGTACTGTGTGAACGTGGTGGGCACCCAGAACGCCAACAACCTGATCACAGTGTCCACAGATGGCAGGATGTGTTCCTGGAGCCTTGATATGCTTTCCCAGCCACAGGTAACCCAGGGTGGTTGCAACATGAAACATAAGAAGAAGAATCATAGTTAGATCATATTATTTGAAATGAAAGTCATAACATTTTACTAATAGTTGAATAAGTAATACAATCTCAACAGCAATATCTTGTCACAGGAAATGTGTGCAGTGTCAGACATTCTGGAGAAAGTTTGTTTACGCGGTTGTTTCGGTGCGTAGGAGAGCATGGAGCTGGTGTACAACAAATCCAAGCCAGTGGCCGTAACAGGCATGGCCTTCCCCGCTGGAGACGTCAACAACTATGTGGTGGGCAGTGAGGAAGGGGCCGTATACACTGCATCCAGGCACGGCAGGTTGGTGAACACTGGATGAAGGCCTCTGCTAAATGACCAAAATTACCCTATCCATCCAGACATCCATTATCTTGACTGCTTCTCCTATTTGGGTCGCGCTGGCAACAGGGTCATTAGAGCAGGTATTTTAGAAGTACTGTGTATTATAGGTTATTTCTTTGTTTTATGTATTTTGTTGAAGAAACAATGTAACAATGTAACATTGAATGATGTTTTGGCAAATGTTCTTTCTGATAAGATAACTGGTTGGAAACGAGCGTGCGGTTTTGTTATTTGCTACATTCAAATTGCATCACAAATGGCCAACAGCAGCTATGGCACCAGCTCAGAGCGCCTCGGAGGTCAAGTCTAGCTTGCGCTCAGTGTAGCACGTCTTGGAAAACAATCTCAGAATCTGGTTAAACTTTCCCCTTACCTTTTTGTCTAGAGAATGTGCTGTGCAGTCAAGAATTGTATGAACTATACTGTACAGTGTGCTGTATGTATATAGGCATATGCCTTAGAAATGAATAAGTGTGTTTTTATTTTTCTTTAATACTTTTCACACACATAACTCTAGGCCTTCAAATATTTATGGTTTATTTTCTAGCATGGGGAATCAACGTGGAAATGAGAACCGCTGGCAGACTGAATGACAAAAGACCGCATCCATGCCACAAATCCCAAATTCCAGTTCTCACTGTAACACTTTTGGTATTCCCTTCCAGCAAGGCCGGTATCTGTGAGATGTTTGAGGGCCACCAGGGTCCGGTGACGGGTGTCAGCTGTCACAACGCTGTGGGCCCCGTCGACTTTTCCCACCTCTTCATTACGTCTTCCTTCGACTGGACTGTTAAACTCTGGAGCACCAAGGTAAAGTCTGGGAAGCATGTGTGTGTGTGTGTGTGTGTGTGTGTGTGTGTGCGTGTGTGTGTGTGCACGTACATGTGCACGTGTGTGTAATTGAAATGACTTGGTAAAAACAATATATGTATGGGTGGATGCGGATGTGAAATTATGCAAACCTGATGCTACTTATTTCTATCCACATAATTAATACAATACAAAATGAAATAACATTTTAAAATTAAAAAGAAGTATGAATTATAATTATAATAAACTTGAGTATATTTTGTATGTGTCAAGGGACAAATGTCATATGTCATAATTGTCCAGGTCTTGAAGGGAGATGTTACAGTATGTCTTAATGAGACTCACCTGGGTAAATATAGGTTAAATCAGGGGTCACCAACCTTTTTTGGAGCTGAGAGCTACTTTGCTGAGCTAACTTCAAGGTCAAATAAAAATCCCTCTGACGCCCCGCCCCACACATTGAAAAACATTTTGAAGCAAAGCAGCATAGTCAGCGGTGTTTGCCACTTTGTTCCTATTTACGGAGCAAGGGCTCTGTAGAAGTAGGCTACCACATTATTTTTAAGCAGGCAGAGAGATCTGTAAGATAGCGAAAAGCGGGGAGGTATTTGTTGAATTTGACAAAAAGCCTGTTTGCTTGTCTCAGCATAGTGAGATGGTTTGTTGTAACGCAAACAATATTGAACTTTGAGCCCAGACAAGATCAGAGTTCATTCATACAACATTGTTTTGAAAATGTTAAATTCAAGTATTATTGATAAAAAAATAACATCAACACAATTAATTAAACATTTTAAATGGAGCTCCATGGCTATTTTTAGAACATGCTCTGCTGGCTACCAGGTTAGCTACATAAACAATATATCCCATTTTGTTTACATTAAGCCTTCTGTCCCTTAAGTCTTGCTGTCACTCACCTGTGCCTGAAGCAGTTGTAGACTCAATGTTGTCTGCAGTTGTGCTTAGCAAATCAAAAACTCATCTCTGTTTGTCTGTTTCTGTTTGCTCAGCGAGTCATAACACACCTGAGCAATGGGCTCACTCTTCTGTGTGTGTGTGTGTTGGGTGGCCCCGTGCACTGGCAGACCATTTGTTTGGCAGCTCATACCGATAAAATGAATTCCACTTGGGAGTGTTCAGCGGCAGTAAATAGCAAACAGTCACTGTAACTGTCAAAGTGTCTGCCAGGGAGCTTGAGAAGTTAGCTGGTATATTCTTAGTCAGTGTTTTAAACATATGTGGTCAAACTCTCAGGAAAAGGGCTTTAGAGATGTCTGAGACACGGCTGAAAATATACAAAACCATCATCAAACGGTTTTTTGTGTATTTACATTTCTAATGCTTACATTATTTTAGAAAGCTAAAAGCAAGTTCTATTTACCATGCTAGTTGTCTGCTCACACACTGTCTCTGAGCCATTTCCAAACAATTGTAGGCCCCATATCATTCCAATTTACAACTGTCATTTGGAGAGACATTTTCTTTCCGCTTGGCATTGTACATTCTCCTTTTTCTTTTTTATTTTCTCTGTACATGCCCTAACTTGATTGGATGTCTGGCTGAGGGTGGAAGGATAGGTCAGGGGTGATTGGTTACTATGTCCAGAAAGCTTGTTACTCCTTGGGCCAGATCTGCCAAATCTGTTTTATAAAAGGATTTTTCTTTCAGACAGGACTTTTTTTCTACATGACGAAGTTGGACACAACATTTTTTTTATAATATTAATAATAACTCTAGTGCTTTCAGGGTAATTTAGACAACTGACCAGACAACTGGAAAACACAGCGTTATTACAGTATGGGCAACCTTTAATACCTCTGTGACGTATTGAAGGTTTTCTGAGCTGTGTCTTAAAGCCAAAGCACTGTCAACTCCAGAGAGCTGACCACTGTCTTGGACGGGATGCCATGGCACGATGACGACAGGCAGCCAATCTGGAGCCGCTTACGGAAGGAAGGAAGGAAGGAAGGAAGGAAGGAAGGAAGGAAGGAAGAATGGAAGGGAGGAAGGAAGGAAGGATGGATGGAAGGGAGGAAGGAAGGAAGGAAGGAAGGAAGGAAGAATGGAAGGAAGAATGGAAGGGAGGAAGGAAGGAAGGATGGAAGGGAGGGAGGAAGGGTGTGCTGAATAAAAAAGAGGGGGAATAGAGAATGTTCAGCAGGAACAGTTCAGCATCGGAGGTATACTGGGACACACTGCTTGGCTTGACGTGTGTACATACACGACAAACTGGAACCTTCTTCTGAATCTGATATCATAGTCGGACTTGAGACTTGTGAGACTGATTCTGGACTCCAGCACGGTGGACGCGGTCACGCCACAGGGATGGACAGACAGACAGACAGTCAGACAGACAGACAGACAGGCTCGGGACTACAGCCAGTAACAGTATACACAGTGCCCTGCCAAACGGGCAGACTTCAGCTCTGAATGATAGAAGGTCAGAGGAGGAAATATGAGCAGGGCGTCAAACAGGCCGAGTCAGAAGGCAGACGGTATGAGCTGTTGCTGTTGTTACAGTATAACACTGGTACAGTTTGGCATGGCCGCCGCTAAGCAACGCTGGTGAACTCATCATGCCACCAGATCATAAGGCATGTGCCAACTGTCTCCTGACAGACCATAAAACATTCCCTGCATTTTCATTAGGAGAGCGTGTTATTTTTTAAAGGATTCGGGAATTCCCTTTCGTTTTAAAGGGCTACCACAGGAATGTGTGTCTCTCTTATCCCACATAAGCCCACATGTATGTGTGTGTGTGTGTGGGTGCACACGTGAACACACACATTCACACCTTCGCCAACCTCTTTTTCCTTAGCATAAAATTCCCTGGAGGTTGGCCTTCAATCCGCCAATCAAAGCCCACACAAACAGACACATATTTCCCCCACAGGTCAAAAAGGCCAGCGTGCAGAAGTCTGCCGATGTTGTTACACGCAGTGGTGCAAATATTGCGGTTAGTGAAAGCATTAAGAGTCAGCCAGAAAGTGAAGGCTCTGTTGCAGCTGAGAGCAGAATTATTATCGCGTACAACTTGAACCGCTTCGCTCTCCTGACCCTAAAGAAAACAGTGGCTAACCAGGCGTTAGCATAGAGGATAATCACATTCATTTCTGCTTCTCTTCTCTATCTCTCTCTCTTTTTCTCTGTTAGGGCACACTTCATTAATCAAGTCACAGTTTATTAAGTTGTGTAATAAGTGCTGATGATAAATTGTGTCGAGTGTCTGCCAGTCAACCGTTTTTGGGTATCTGTGAATGAAAATGAGATTTCAGATTTAGTTTGAGCTAGAGCTCATCTTTCAGCTGAACATTTTCCTCCCGTGGTGCCACTACTTTCCAAATGTTCCATTACGAAGTACGCATCCACGACAAACTTTCATTGCTCACATAAAGCGGTCTGCTGTGAACTTAGCTAGCTAGCTAGCATGATGACCGTCAGCATGGAACCACTGGCATTGAGCATCTGGGTTTATGTTTTGTTAGACAGACTGTAAAGTTTAAAACTGAGCCCGAGCACTGAGCCAACTATTGATTGCATAATCAAATGCATTATATTCAATGATGGTGTGAATTGTAAAAATAATTTTAAGACATTAAAAATGCTTACCAGCAGTTTGCCGACACTATCTGCAAAACCAGCTGTTTTTAAATTCAGTTTCCCCTACAATACCTAGATTAAGAAGTGTGTTGCAGTAATTAGAATCAGATGCCTTTGTGCACGGGTGAAATGAAAAACATTCACGGTAAGTACTTAAACCTTCCGAGCCTCATTTTTTCACCTCTGCCGTGACGGTGCAAACCAGGTCACTGCCATGTTATGTGTCAGGCAAACCAGTGGCAGAACACAAGCTGTTATGGACTTGGAACCCGCTAACTTTGTAAACGTATCTGTTTATGTATTTCATACCCACCTCCTGTATACAGTACCAGCGATAGGAGTCCAGTTAGAACCTGCTAAATTCTCTCTAGCTTCTTGGAAAACGGAGGATAATGACTAGTAGTGACTTTAGGAGAGGCGCCACAAAGGATTAAGCTTCATTTTAAGATTATCTTTAAGACTTCTTGCTGCGGATTATTCACCAAAATCGCTATGGTTTGGAGACTGGCAGATTATGGACAGACTAAAGTAAAACAGTGGTTTACAATCAGAATCGCTGGAATGACAGCGTTGGATTTATTATCATATTGTGCAGGTCATGTGTTCACTTGGTGTCTGGCTGGGCTGTTGACTGTGGGTTTGGTTTATCTGATGTTAATGCTGTTGGGTGCTATCAATTATGTAAATCATATTCCTTGTTGACGCTAATGGCTTCAGGGAATAAAGTCTAATCAAAACACATTAGTTAAAGCCGGCACAGTGAGAGCGTGAGACAATGCATGAGTCCAGTCACAAGATCAGGGCAGAGCATACCTTAAGACAACAGGCATTGTCAATAATTGAATGGAATACCGTGTGGAAAAGCGCCTCCATCAAGGCTTGAAATGAGGTTAACACTGGTGCACACGCACACACACACACACACGCACACACACGCACACACACTGAACTGCAATGTAAGTGGCATACTGTACACTGTGTGTGTGTGTGTGTGTGTGTGTGTGTGTGTGTGTGTGTGTGTGAGAGCGAGATTACACCCATAACAGATGTTGACCGGCAGAGAGAGAGAGAGGGGCTGCATTCCTTCCTTGCTGTCCCAGTCTACCTGTCTCCTTTGCCCCCCCACCCACCCCCCCATTCAACCTGTCAGGAATGTCGTTCATAAGCCTGCGGAATCTTAACCGAGAGAGGAGGCATTCTCCCACGCACACATCCTCTGTAGCCATTGTCCTTCCTTTCTTTCCCCTCCACTTCCTCCCTTTTCCCCGGCTCCCTCTCTCTCTCTCTCTCTCTCTCTCTCTCTCTCTCTCTCTCTCTCTCTCTCTCTCTCTCTCTATCTGTGTCTCTCGCCCTCAGACAGCTGTTGTGTTGAGGTTACAGTACACCTTGTGGAGGCTCCCTTTCATGTCTCCCAGCGGTTCAGTTTTTCCTTCTTTTTTTTTTTATGGCGCTGTGTGAATGTGCAAGGCTTTTTAATTAGGCTCTTTACCCAGACAGGCCCCAAGGCAGAGGCAGCGCCACTCAGTCTGAAACATGCCGACTCCCTCTCTCTCTCTCTCTCTCTCTCTCTCTCTCTCTCCCTCTCTCCCTCTCTCTCTCTTTTGTCTGTCTGTCTGTCTCTCTGTGGACTCTGTCATCTATTTTGGTCTTTGCTGTGTCGTGTACGGCAACCGCGCGCGCACACGCATGCTACAGTAGGCGCTCTCTCTAAAATGCTTATTTGTTCCTGCTCGTCCCTGTAGAGCTTTTCCTTAACGCTAAAGGAAATGGGCTAAATGTTTAGGCTTGAATCTGGGCAAATACACGTGACCCCCCCCCCCCGCCCCATCTCTGTATGTCCCTGTATGTCTCTGTATGTCAGGCCCCTACACCGCTACCAGCCTGCAGCAGCAGTGACTTGGGGGCATCCGTGTGCACTGTAATGCTATTGAGGAGTGTACCTTTAAAACATGTCTGTTTGTCTCTCTCTCTCTCTCTCTCTCTCTCTCTCTCTCCCCCCCTCCCTCTCTCTCTCTCTCAGCACAACAAGCCTATGTACTCCTTTGAGGACAATGCAGACTACGTCTATGACGTCATGTGGTCTCCTGTGCACCCGGCGCTCTTCGCTGCCGTGGACGGCATGGGTCGCCTGGACCTGTGGAACCTCAACAGCGACACTGAGGTGGATGTGTGTGTGTGTGTGTGGGAGGGGGGGATTGGGTGCATGTGTTTTTGTCCTCTGTGTGTGTGTGTGTGTGTGTGTGTGTCCCCTCTAGTTGGACTCTGGCCCGAAACCGCACATCCAATCCTCCCATACACACACACGCAGAGAAGATTCTCCCTGTGGGCGTTTCCCACAGCCCTCATCCTAAATCAGCCGGCGTGACACCTCCTCAGCCCAGCCGACCCGCTAGAGTTCCCACAATCCATCCAACCCCTCTCCTTCCTCCCTCTCCCGGACGGTCCCGTCCTTTTGGCTGAGCACGCACACACACACACACACACACACACACGCACAAGCCCCAAGCCTCAGTCCACAAGTCCCAGGCTGGATACCAAAATACTTCTGAAAAGGTTAACCCAGAGGCTGGGTTGCCCAGTGCTACACACACACACACACACACACACACACACACACACACACGCTCACGCACACACACACACACAGTAGGTTTATTTTGAGTCGAGTGTGGCCAAGGCCGATGCCTGACTGATCCTCTTTAAAAGGACGACTCCGTTAAAGGACTGTTAATCTGAAATCTTAGTGTTAATCTTAGGGTTTTCGTGTTCGTTTTCTAGACATCTAGAATATAGGTATGCTTGTGATTATGACATTCTTCATAAGAAAGACCCATTAGCTAACCTTTCATGGCTTTTAGAGGCTGTGAAGATTCACATTTAGCATTCATAGCACATGAAGTTTCAATTCAAATATCTGCAAGTGTTTGTGCATCTACTGTAAAAGTTTCCACCGTCTATAATGGTTGTGTATTATACAACCTTTTTGATCGCCCCGGAATGAATATATAAAAGGATCCTTCTTCCTTTCTCTCCCTCGTTTGTTTCCATGGAGACCACATTCACACAGCTCCTTCTAACTGACAAGGCAGCCACATTTCCTAATTATCCCTCTTTGAAGTCGTCTGCCTATACTGTGCAACTATACATATCCTATCCAGCATTGAGTAGTGAGGCGTCATGGCCAAACCCCTGTATCTCACACGAAGGTGGCATGATAGCGCAGGGTCTTCTGTTGTCCTGCAGTGGGCGTACAGACATGGCTCCGGTAACAGCAGGCCTTTCGCTGACAAAGGAAGAGTTTATTATCGACAGCCTAACTGGGCTAACAATGTGCTTTATGAGAAACATTTGGTTAGACAGAGATGCAGGCACAAACGCACACACACAGTCAATCTTATAGTAACAGACCTCCATTATTGCCATCGTATTAAAAACACACACTCATAACAGCATTATCGGAGCGGTTCAGTGCGCCTGGTTCTCATTTCCCAGACACTTGCGTGCACATGCACGCACGCACGCACGCACACACACACAGCCAATTTAAAGCGCTCAGTCCAGTTCTTCTCGGGCGGAGCAGCGTAAGCTAGCAGGCTAATGGAATTCAGGCTGTGGTTAGAGCTGCTTTAAATGGGCGGAAGCCCGAGTATTAGACAACATGATGCCAAGGCTTCCGTCTCCATTGGCGACATGTGTCAGACGCGGCCTCCGCACGTCAGGCACAATTTGGGGGAACTGTGCAGACGGGCGTTTTAAGTAAAGGTGCAGTGTGATGGTTGTTTACACAGGAGCACCTTATGTCTCTGTCAACATGGACTATGCACATGATTAGTACAGGACGCCGGGAATACACAGTGTGTTTATATGGGACTACTCTGCATTCCTTGAAGTGAGCGCCATGCTCCCATGTTTTTATGTTGTATCATGCCATAGAAAATAAGGCATTTTCTAGAAACATTATGTACACAAAGGCCTGTTGTGTACACTGCTATGCCTACAGGCAGGATATTATTGTTTTATTTTTTTATGGTTGTAGTGGAGGGTATTATGAAGATTTATGTGGCTCATTAAAGACTCACATAGTTTCACTTGGAACTACAAAACACGCTGTAGGTCCCGTGTAGACCATCAGGACCAAGAGGCAAGTAGGGTTTTCTAAAGCCTTGTATCAATCTGTTGACTGACAAATGCAATAAAAACAAGCCTGCAGCTTATTACACATGTCAGTGTTTGAAATAAGGAGTGCAATAAGACGCTCTCAGCTCTGCGGATATGGACCAGAGTGATATCTATGGCTGCGGCTTACTGTACATGTGTGGCCAAACAGCGGTTTGGCCACACTGGAGCCTGTGTACGGCCCGTACTCATGTTTCCCACTGTCAAAATATAGAATCTGCTTGCAGAAGATGATTTGACTGGCCAGTTCTAACACCCATGGCGTGATTGTGTATTCCTTCTATTTTCAGGTGCCAACTGCTAGCATCACCATTGAGGGAGCGTCGGCGCTCAATAGGGTGCGCTGGTCGTGCGGGGGGAAGGAGGTCGCCGTGGGCGATTCAGAAGGTCGCGTGTGGATCTACGACACCGGAGAGGTAGCGCTCGCCAACATGTTCCAACTAGTGTATCCTTTTTAATTCTCGCCAGTTTTTGAGATGTCAAAAATGTTCAGTTTTATTGCTTTCAGTGTCGCCTACTGTACTGTATGTGTGCTCAACCCCCAAAGTACACGTTTTGCTTAGCGCTGTCATGTAACCCTGTGTAGTTGGTACACTTTAGAAAAACTTTGCAGGAGAAGTGTATACTATAAGTACAAAGCATTCTTTACAGTAAAACCTCCACATGTGCCACAACCAACCATTTTAGGCTCTTTAGCCCCGTGTGTTTACCCAACTGTCAGCATTGCCCTACATGTTTGTGTTTGATTTTTTTCTGTTTCTTTTCTTTTTTTCTTTTCCATCTCTCATGTCTCTTTTAAAATGGCCTCCACATGGCTTCACCACCACCGCAAAGTGGCCAACCACCCTGCTTGTGCCTGTGCGCTCGCGTTTGAAGAACTTTTCGGGCTCCGGTCAGGAGCCCCGTGTGAGGGCATGTTAGCTTAGCCACCGGGCTAATTTTAACATCACTGTTGTGCGGTGAAGTGGGAGAGAGGCTTGGTTGAGCGTGTGGCCTCTCTGGGCTGATGGTAATTGCGAGTCATCAATAAAGTCGAGTGCAGTTGAAAGGTTTTATGACTGGAGGCTCCATCGTAAAGCTGCTAAAACAAGCAGGCGCGTGCGCAGGGACCTAGTGCGGCATTCACACAATTCAATCGTTTTTTTGTTTTGTTCCACAAATGGCTTGTTATCCTCTTGTTCTGTGCTGCTAAAAGAGAAGCCAGTGTTGATGTTCAGGAGCAAACCCCCCCATCCTCTCCCCCGTCTGTGGTGGGCACGGCTATCAGGGGCCTCAAAATGGCTGCCTCCCTCCACCTTGTTCCTGTTTAATTACAGCCTGGCCGTGCACAGCGGTTGCAACCTGGGTGGCAAGCAGCCACACCTTCCATGTCTCTCGTGCCCACTCCCACACTGCAGGACTAACAGCTGGACACTTAAAGGGGAAGGCCGCTCCATGTCCCATTTCACGTGCTGCTCGTAGGGTCAGAGACAGCAGTACATTGCTGCAATAGCCTGCATGAATGTATGAAGCTCCTCACAACATTACGCTCCCATTCATGCCTATGGAGAAGCGATAGGTTTTACATGTTTTGACCGCTGACCATGTTTAGTCTGGGGTTTCATAAAGGGCCTATGAACCCACACTGGAGATTGAGTATATTATGCTGAAACATTTGCTAGTCATCAAACTTCAAAGAGATACAAAGATCTGTCAATCAAACAGGGTCTGCTTGATTGACAGCCATATATAGTCCATTTGATAAGCCACATTAACTCCCTTTACCCTTTAATCTGTCTGACATGTCTTATTGGTGTTTGTGTATATCAGTAACATAAAAACAGTATCTACATACTATATATAGTGTCTATTCAGTATATATACTATACTTGCGAGTTGTAATGGTGTGTAATGTGTCCTCCTAGCTCTCGGTGGCGCACAGCGATGACTGGACTCACTTTGCCCGCACCCTTATGGAGATCCGGGCGAATCGGGCCGACGGCGAAGAGGAGGGCACGGAGGAAATGGCGTCATAGGGTTGGCCAGGCCCCCGACTAAACTGAAAGAGAGTCTCGTCATGCCCTCTTATTGGTGTCATTGTCAGTGCATTGTTTTCTCTCTTGTACTGTAACTTACCGCAGCAGTTTTTTCCAAACATGCACATTGTATTTCATGTACTGTAATTTCACATTTGCTGTCCTGGATAGCAATGGCTACTGGGTACAATCAACGTTAACAACTTGTCCTCCATTTATTAATGATAAATGGTCCAGGTACACTTAATCATGCCCTCGTATTTATTTGCTCAGTTAAGGTGAAGGTATTATTGTCTGCAGCTCATTAGCCAGTAAATAAAGTTGAAGTAGTATGGCCTTATGGAGCTAATTGTACTGTAATAATGTAATGCACAAAGTCTGGGTCCATATTATTGTCGTTTTGTTTCCATGTCACGTTTACTGTTTCTGTTGTGCTATCTCTGCTATATGCCTGCATGAAACACATTTAGGATTACCAATGCATACAAGTCTCAACGGTATGGTTATACTGTCGTGAAGCTTGTGAACTGCTTTATGTCAACATGACAGTTCAGTATACTAAGACACGGAACCCAGTAATGACGCTGGTTTAGCACTTTGTCTTCAGAGAGCGAGCATCCTACTGTTTTATCATGTCAGGAAGTGTTACAGAAAATATATTGTAACACAGGTTGGTTGCCTTTGAAATTGTTTTACAATTAAATCATTGATGAACAGCTGACATCTTGTTTGTACCTAAATGTTAGTCCAGCACCAACACATTTTGTTTACTATTTTAGATTTTAGATTTCTTTTTTTTTTCTTTAGCTGCTGCCATAAATACAGTAATGCCCACACCATACTATATGTGCATGCTACATTTGCTGAACTGTACAGTATCATACTGCTGATGCCACATACAGTAGGCTACTACACAACAGTTGTTGGTGTCTTCTCTATTATTACCAAACAACACAAACTGTATTTACCTTCAGTTTATCTTTTTCTATTTTGGCATTCTCAACTATTACAGGGTTGAGAGCAATATATACCGTACATATTAGATAGCTTTACAGATAAGAAAATATGTGTTTTTCTACAGTATAGATGTATTTATTGCTATATCATATATTAAATAAATATTTTTAGGCTGACTTATACACCATAATGTAATGTCTTGTTATGACCATAGTGTTTTACAACAAAGATATATTGAAAATAATTTGTACCCTTATAATACAATTCAAAACTGCCTCAGTAAATTAAATCAACAGTGACCACCAGTCCTAGAATAGACTAGTAGCTAGCCAACATGGCTGCATAGAGAGACTAGTGAATACTTTCAAGTTTTGAACACCATCATTTATCATTGAAATAGAACACACGCCTCATCTTACAATGTCTAGAAGCAACAGTCTAATAGGTGTTAAGCCTGTGTCTTATGTCGGCTGCATAAGTCCTTTAGTGCGGTTCATCGGGGAGAGCTGGCGGGGGTGGGGGTTGCCGTGGGAGATGCAGTCCAAACTTGCTCTCTGGATGCCAGCGGACGAGGCCACAGCCAACCTGAAGCCTCCAGTATGGTCGGGGTTGGGCGCCGGCAGGCTGATGTGAGACTTGGGCGTGGACTGGGAGCCAGCAAGCTTTCTGTGGTGAACAGCGAGACAGGCCAGAGCGCCACAGAGAGTTATGTAAGGCAGTGAGGAGACCCAGACAGATACAGCGTGAGGGAAAACACACACAATAGGATTAGACCAGATTAACAAAGAGAAAGAAACAAGCGAGTTAAAAGACAAGTTAAGAACAGAAATCATGGTAAACAACACTTAGGAAAACATGACGTACAAGACATTTGTAGGGGTGAGGGAAGTTACACAAGAATGGGTATTAATGGATAGTATGAGTATTAACCACAAAAATAAACCACCTATATATTAAAAGTACAAGGTTATGTGTTTCTTGCCAAAGCAGTAGGAGCCGAGCTAAACAAATATCTCACATGGATCTCATGCTGGGGGCTCAGACAGACTTCCAGAGCGCAGTTCAAACCACAGCCAACCACACACCATGTTCCCTATATCTACTTATTATTTAGTTTCACTATGAGCACAATATGAAACTTAGAGGTGCCTATTAGACACTTTTAGCTGTAGGTTATTCAAAATGTACCAATACAAATGTCTTTGTCTGAAGGACTTTAGACAAATAAATCATCCACACTGATCTCCCATTAGATTAGTTTGCTATCATGGAGGTAGTGAATGCAGTACTTCGACTGAGTGACCTATTTCCCATTTCCCGGAGGGAAAATGAGCTCATTTCACCGCCAGAAGTAGGAAAGTAAGTTTACAAGTCAAAATGATTCTGTCTGAAACAAAAATGTCACATGCAGAGCTCTAAGCGAGGGCTTGAGTCTCTCAGCTGCTCTGAAATTATTTTTGGTCTTGTGGCATTTCATTCTCTGGTGGAGGAGGGAGAAAGAACACCCACTAAGCACGGCGAACTTGAAATTAACCCTACAGTACCTAAAACTGCTTTTAAATTGGGGCATTGGATTCCATCAAAAAAAGAAAAACATTATATGTATATACACACACAGTATATACACAAACTACTTACAGGATTTAAAAATGACTGAGTAGTACCAGAAATATCTGCACATTTTGAATAGTCCCTTCAAAGTATCTACAAATTGTTGTTTTGTCTGACAAAACTTCTTTGAGCAACTGTGCAACTTACAGAGCGTCCAGAACCAGTAGTAATGGTAGTAATTTACAACCAGTGCCGGTTCTGAACGCTCGGCCGCGTTAGGCAAGACATAAAAAATACTCCTATGAGAATATCGACAGTGTAAAATAAGCTTTATGTCAATGACCCAGCCTTAAATATACAGCTTCATGCTGATCAGGCCTCACATTCATGCCGCCTTATGCGGCTGCCTATACATTGCCTAACGGGAGGGCCGGCCATGAATACTGCTTCATTAGGGTGAAGGCTTGCTGTCCGCCAAAGTTGCAGGAGCTCCTAGGTTACCAGGGTGATGCCAAACTGTGGTGAGGATCGGAATACTCTTGCTGGGAAGGGAAAAACATTGCTGTAACTTCAGTCCTCCCTACAGAAGATATAAGATTCCTGTACCTCTACACTTTGCATTTACGCTAAGCATAGCGTTGTGTGTTTTTATTGTAACTGCATATCCACATTACAAAGGGATAAGGAACTTGTGTTTGTATAATATTATAGTATTATTTATTAATATGAATATAATTACCTGTATTTAATGACGAATATGATCTGTCAGTAATACCGGGAGATAAAAGCAACAGAAAACTGTAGTAGGTGAACTCATGACTTACCACCGCACGGCAGCATGCGCACACACATCATATTGCTGCACATTGATTCAATGCAGTGGGAAGCCACATGTCAAGTTCAAACCATGGCAATGTAACAATGTCAATCAGCAAACTGGTGTGGAACGTGTGAAAGCTTCCTGAGACGTGAACGCACCTCCTGCCCCTTTCCAGAAGGCCCGGTGGTGTCCCGCTTCTCTGAGAACCTTCCAGAAGCGGTGGGTCAGTCCCGCTGGTGGTGGTCTGGCACCTGCAGCCTGGTCTTGATCACATCTGCGAGAGAGAGCTGTAGAGAGAGAGGGGGTGAGAGAGGAAGAGAGCAAGAGGGAGAGAGGGGGAGAGAGAGAGAGCTCACCGTCAGTGAGCTCTCAGGGAAGTATCCTTTCACAACAGCTGCTTCTAAGCACACAACGTCCTGAAAGAAACAAGCTTGTCAGCTTTAAAGCGGCCACAGAGCAACCGACTGAAATCAGGCGTATCACCGTAAGTGCATCCTCAAGTATATTATTGCTCTTTGTTCGCCTTCGCCCGTCTTACAGCGAAGCTCGCCACACACTCACAACACACACACACACACACACACACACACACACACACCACACCACACACACACTCCCAACAGACACAGTAGGAAGCAGGTCCTATAAGTTGACCCTTGACTAATCCATACACTGGTCATTGCCATGCCGTCAGCTCAACGGAGCCATTATTTAATCTCGCCCTCTTTTCTTCCTCCCCTCG
>JAODOY010009576.1:0-29523 GCA_025399855.1 Forbesichthys papilliferus | reverse complement strand
GGTGATCCGGAACACATCACTGCCCAAACCAACACCCAACATCCCCCAGTCCCCATGCTCTGACTAAAACAGAAGCATCGGAGAAGGAGCCCAAGATCCCAAGCCCCAGCTCTAAAGGATGGTAAAGACGAAATCCCAGATACTCAGATAGCTGCCCTGTCCTCAGGAAGAGTGTTCCATAGACGCGGACCATAATATTGAAAGGAGGCTTCACCATGATTTAGTTGAGGCTTTGGGGATAATTAAAAAGCCTCTTCCAGAGGACCTGAGGGTTCTAGTAGGATCATATGATAATAGCAACTCTGTTAAATATTCTGCACCACTTTGTGTTCCTATTTACGGTGCCAGGGCTATGAAGAAGTGCCATGTGATTTTTTCAGCATGCAGAAAGTACGCAGACGTTTTGGAGATATTTGGTCAATATGACAAATAGTCTTACCTTTGTATGTGAGTCTTTGTAAGACCGCATGCACCCTCTATAACTATGGATGGCACCGATACGGTACTGAGATGGGAAATCGGTCCGATACTGACTTAAATAGCTGGATCAGTATCAGTGACAATTGGACAGTTGTAACTGATCCATGGGGCTAATACAATTCAATGAATTTACACGCGTAGGTCTACTGTCAAGCATCAGCCATGTCTAACCTACCAAGGCCACACTATCAGCAGCAGGTTTCTAAAATGTATCTAAGTCCTAAAATAGAGATTTACTTTGCAACTTAACATAAAACTTAACATAACACTGGAATTGGATCGGTACTCTGTATCGGCCACTACCCAAAGTGCCCGTATCGGTATCGGGACTGAAAAAACTGGATACCTGTCATTAAACAAACTTACAGTATACTGTACATAATGTAGCCTATGTTTATTTATACTCTCTGAATGTGTTTTCACTGTTTTCAGCACAAGGCTTTTTTTTATATGACAGCTACTGTGGAACCTGAAACTGAACATGGTTTGTAAGGATGTGACACATGGCATAATGTTACATCATTGTTGTAGGGCCTACTTCAGTCGATTGCACAGAGCTTTGATTAACATTTTGGTTAGCTGATTTGTGTATCGTATGCTAGCCTTGTTTTGCACTCATTTATATTATTTTTAAAAGTCTATTTACAAATGATATTATTGCAAAAGTTTGTATAGAAATCAACACATTCATTTGTTGTTACATGAAGTGTGACATTTCCTGCTATGAATGTGTATGACTTTCTGTTTGGAGTGTAACACTAAGGACAACCAGCTCCACCGTTGATTATGTGTCATCTGATATATACATTTTGTTGCCATGTTTTTCAATGTATTTCAATAACTGCATATGTAATGCACTCTCTATTGTGTTGCCCCTATATAATAATTGCACCAGATCTCTGTATTGTGGTTCCCCTTGAAAGGATGATGATGGCAGGGGTGAAGATTGAAGCTTGTCTCTCTTAATGGATGCTGTCAAAACACATCAGCAGTGGTGGTGTTCTTTGACAAGCAAAGTGTGAAGAGGCTTTAATTCAAATGCAATGCCACATTCATCTTGTGATCAACAGATAATAGCATTGAAAAATAGTTGGAAGCATTGCCTTTCTCTGCTTCCATAAATATAGCTTCTCAATGCTTACTGTACAACTATCTATGGTAACGCTGATCTTTATGTAGGTCGTTATTAATGTAAACATGTTGCTGATTTGAACAAATGGGTTAATTTGATGGCTTTTGTTATAGGAAACTCTTTATTTTGTTTCACAATGTTTGCAGAAGCACACTACCTAAAGACAAAGACACACAATGGAAGCATGCCTGATATGAATACACTGTATAGGACAGATTGCCATTGGCTGCTGCTTACTGCTGCTATATGCAAATTAGCTGTACATTTTCATTAAGGAGTAAACCCTTCTTCCAGGCTTGGGGCCCTGACATGGCTCATATCTGCAGGATGGCCCCGTGTTCCTATATAGGCTAACATTCTGGTCTGTCTCCTTCACCCCCCAGTACCCATGGCCCCGACTGGACAAGAAGCCGTTGGCAGGGCTGCTGTCTGTCTGTCCACAATAGCAGCCCATCGTTAAGTTAATGTATTTTACTTAACACTCTCAATAGCCAAAATATACACAATTGTTCTTGGTAGGACTATTTGGAAAAGCTGGCCACAAACACAGACTGCTTGTTCACTCTTTAGGAAGCCAGAGATGTTTAAGGCAATTATCCTGTAATGGAGCTGTAATGTTAACTGATTATAGTGAGCATGTGAAATATATACCCTTAAAGCACCTGAAGCATTATGGAGGGATAAAGCAGACCATCTTTTCTCATTAAACGTGGCACATTCTAAAATAAATGTGGTTTTTAATTCATTTTAAATGAAGTCACAGAGGTCATATAAATCTACATTGCAATATATAATTTCAGGGTATATTATATAGCATTTGATTGGCCGCAATTCAATATGTATAGCAGTTGTGGAAATAATAGATTTGTTTTAAGCAACATATAGGCCTATCTGCTTAGTTTTTAGATCTCACCTGACAAACATAATTATTCCAACTTTTTCAATGTCGTCCCGGATAACTTTCCATGAGTTTTTGATCATCTGGATATGATCCTCGCTAAGATGCGCGTCAGAAACCTCCGTGTACCCCTCTCCGATGGTTTTCGGTGTCAGACCAGATATTGCGCAGCCCATATTCTTAACCATCAGCGATATATTTACGTCCAAGGTAAAATAAATCGGGATTTCCCTCCTGACATCTGGTGAGTATATTAACGCCTATTGTGCACACTGCACTCGACAACTGTTTTCGTGCAATAATGAGAGGCTGAGCGCAGGAGCGGGTGATGGTCACGGCTAGTGACTTATGCGATAACCTGTCGTACAAAGGGCGGGGCTGGAAACAATACATGTACAACCAACAGCTGCTAAGTAACTAGATGTGAGAACATAATTTCGATTTTATAATTATATTTTAAATATGCTGTACTTAACCTAAAAAATACAACATGTAATATTCTCACCCCACCCACACACAAAAGACAGTTATGTGATTTACTATTAGCCATCCTAAATTTGTCTGTTGCAAAGAACAGGAAACACTTCACCAACATCTCTATTTTATTGAAAATATGCAGTTCATGGAAGAAATTCTATTGTATATTTTGGTTTCAGAATTATATTTTTTGTAGATAAGGAGATGCTATTATGGTCACTATACATAAAAAGAAGCCTTCCCCTAGTTCCATAAATATCCCAGCTCCAGTGACATAAAATCATTCTTGAGAAGCAGCTAGATGTGGGAACCGAGTTTTGCTGGAACCACCAGTTAATACTCAAGAGGAAAAACAAAGTCCTCTTTGGTCAAAGGTAAAACTGCGTCAGAATAAACTGTTATTCATCTTTCAGGTTGCAATAATCAAGTGGACAGAGACTAGTGTGTTTTTCATCACCTTTCATTGTGTGACATTTCCCTCGGAAGTCTAGTTGACAGATTACACTGAATAGTGCACAGAATTAAATAGTGGCTTGCCAGCCAACAGCAGCAGATCATAATAAAGTACAGAAATAGGAGCAATCCCAAAGGCCATTGCAATACAGAGCACTTGTGTTCTATAGATAGAAGACTAGTGTATGTATACGCACGCACGCACACACACTTTATAAACATGGCTGTATACGAAAATACAATGTACAAATATTGCATTTTACATTCTAAGACCATATGCTTTTCACTTATAGCACTTGACCAATACCTGTACATTTATGTTACATTTGTGGTGACAATAAAAACACCCAGTGTAAAGACATTACAAAAGAAAATGATGCATGTATAAACCCCAATTGAACAGTGAAAAGGTGATCATCATTACTACTGGAAAATAACCTCTTCATTATTCTCCCATGGTGGTCAATAGATATACAGCAAATGTCAATGTTAAATAATCTATTTTACATAACTCAAAAGGTTCACAAGCCTGAGCTCAAACTCTGGAATTTCTCCTTTAAATTCTTCACAATATTGCTCTCCATCTTTTTACCTGAACGTGAGGCTGCAGACGTTTTGACGCAATCTATCCCCTCATGGACCCGTTTCTCAAGCTTTCCCACTGGAACCCTTTCCACTATGAAGACCTTGTGTTCATTGGGTATGGTGGCCTGACCCCCCATGTATGTGTGCTGAAAGTTCTGCACCTCATGAAGAGGCAGGGACCTTGGCACGTGGTCTAAAGAACTCCACCTACACAACGGAGGATAAGCCTGGGATAGGAGCCCGTCCTCGCCAACTGATCTGCTACTTTCCTGTACCATGCCAGGATCGGTCTCTTGACAGTCTGCCAACTCTACGTGACGATCTGGAGATCCATTACAGCTGGGTGTGTAGTCAATTGGGTTCCATGTTATACTATGGAACCCCTCACTACAGCACTCCAACATCTTATCTGGGACTGAGCTACTACGGCCCACAGGTAAGCGGTGAGGAACTCCTTCCTCCGGTACAGGATTGGTGTACTTTGAGCGCAGTTCCTGTACATCAGGCCAGTGGAAAGGTTCTGTCTGACCTGGGCTGGTGGCTGGCATGGAGCTAGGGGATGTGAGCTGGGAGTTAGCTCCAGAGCTTGAGGACTGGGATGGGTTTGGAGTACACAGTTTGTGGATGATAACTTCATTGTAAGTGTTCAAGGGCAAAGTCAAGTTGGGTGGACCTGCATTGAAACACAGGTGGGAAAGAAAGAAGGTTTCACAGTTACATTACCTATGGATTTCCTTCTATATAAACATGATTAACAGCACAAGCTATACAATGTACATATGCTTAGTGCACAAATATTTACCTGTGTCTTTCAAATGCATCTTCTCCTCATGTACAGGTGGCATCTTCTTGAAAATTTGGTTAGGTTCAGAGTCTCTGATGTTCTGCCTGATTAGAGGTCTGTTGTTTTTGATGCGCTGGCTGTACTGACGTGCCAGCTGGAAAACCTTGTTTTTCATCCTTCCCATGTCCTGCAGGATTTCATCCTCCTCCACCACCGATCGGAGGCTAATCCGAGGCGCAGCCGCCCGGACAGCGTTGTCACTCTCTTTTGAGTTATGGGTTTCGTTCAGGCAAGAGACTTTCCCAACCCTATCCTCCATTCCAGAGAGAGATGGAATGGAAGATGAGATGAAAGACCCGTCTGAGAAAACAGATTTTTCTGGTTCTTCCAGTTCTCGAACACTGCTATCTGATGTGGATGTTTCTGAGCTGATGTACCTTTGGGCCATCCCTATTCTAGATCCATTTGGTTTCTCATCAGGCAGTTTAACATTCTGGTTTTCCTCAAAGTTTCCATTTATTTCCATGTCCTGCCAAACCTTAAGGATCTCTGAAGACGGTCTGAACTCCTCATCTGTAGTAGAGTGATCACTGAAACTAGTGTCACCTTTCAGTGATTTCAGAGGTTCAAGTCTATGGTGTTGTTCAGCATTTTCATTCTTTTCTAAGCTCGGCAGGTCAAAAACGGACCAGGAAGTGGGCCTGGTATGAGAAGAGCCTTTCCTGTGCACGATTGTCTGGTCTTGAGGAACATTGTTAAGCACTTTGCTTAGATGCCTAACCAGACCGGCTGGGATATAGGACAGACTCTCCCTGCGCTTGATGCTAAAGTTAGCATCCTGGTGCTCAGCATGCTCATAATAACTTCTGATCTTGTGGATGAGCAGGCGGTCCTGTTTTGATAGAGTGGACCTCCTTTCCCCTTCTATGAGGAGATGCACTGCTGGGTCATGGAGAGGCGTAGTGATATTAATATCAGACAGCAGCTGTGAGAAAGGGCTAACGAACACAGGTTTCTCCTGGAGCTCCAGGCCGAGGGAGGGGGGGTGCTTAGAGGTCTGGTTATCCAGTTGGTGTGAAGGGCTTGCCATGGAGCCTGTGTCCTCTGAGACCAAACTACTCTTTCTGGACAGACTGCTCACAAAGCGCTCTGCAATCACGCTGGCCTGGTCCAATACCGAGGAGGGCAGGATGCTCTTGTTTTCAGGCACCACATCCTCATCCTCCTCGGAGTATTCACTGGTAGTCAGGATGCTAGTTTCCTCTACTTGAACACCAGATGAGTCACTCCCTCTGTCCTCTTCTTTTTCTCTGTTTAATGCAGAGGAATTTGCGTCGGGTTCTGCTGCCTCATCTTCAGGGTGCCCAGTGGACAGTGAAGGTGAGACAGGAGACGCAGGAGGATAATGGGACTGAAGCTCCTCTAGTCGATCATTGTCTTCTGACAGAGTAGAAGAGGCCTGTGGTGACAGCTGCTGTTCATTAAGCTGAAACATGACAGGAGACAGGGTTTTGTAAAACGGGATGTAATGAGCCAAAGAGAATTAGCGCTGATAAGCGCCGATAAGCACTCGCCATCTCCTGTTTTAATTAATGGACCAAATGAAAGTCAAGCAAAGTTTAATCTACAGCAGCCCTGGTTTATAGTGCATGAGTTATCGCATCATGCCCTGCACAGGATAATTATAGAAACCAATTATGTGGTAAAATCAAAGAGACATTCTGATCCAAGTTGAAGTGTGAATGCCCATAACTCCACATTTTAGTGGTGCGTTTGGCCATTTAAAACAGTTTTGAGTGTGTTCCTAGTGCCAGTGTCACCGTCATCTGCCATTAATCTCTCCAAATCTCCAGCTGTTTGCCTGGCTGAGTGTAGGCAAGTGTTGCGGAAGGAAAGCAATTTAAAGCTTTACAGAGATAAGCGGAGGCAGAATAACACACCGACATACTCTCTCTTTCTCTATGCCTTTCTCCAATCACATTGTGTCTGTGGATGTGCTGACCACAGGGTGACAACATGCAGCAGGGGGCATTTTCATTTCCAGGACCTAAAAATACTCACCAGAGACGAATACAGCTCCAGGCACACATTGAACACACACAGGCTTTTGTATTATTTAAAACACTATGGTCTGTCAATTTCACCAACTAAGTAGGAAACCAAAATTGTTTGTAATTAGCCAACGCTAATATATATATTTTATTTATTTCACAGTTTACTATCTACCATCCAGGAAGATAACATAAAAAAGGGAATAAACTAAGATAATGACATTCAATTCATAGCATGCACAGCAATTAGACAGAATTACACACTGGACCACCCTTAAGGCGCGTACGCGGGTGGCTTTATGCTGACACAGCAATTGCACACATCCCATGTTACTTCATAGACACATAGCCATATGAGACACGTATATGGAGTACCTGGGTGGTAATGGCTTCTTCAAAACAATTAACCCTTGGCATCTCCTGCGTGGAAGGTCCCATCATATCTGTTTTCAGTTCAGCTTCAGTGCCTCTGTCTGGATCTCCCTGCAAGAACAAGTTGCCGGATGAGGAAATCATTCTATATCTATTTAGTATCAACCTACACTGAGAAAGCAAAAGGGAAAGATAAACAATGTATATCAATATGGTGGCCTTTTCCAGTTAGATACATTATTTTCTACTGAAAAACGCAACAATTAGCTGTAACAATGGCCTTTTAATTGTGAAAATGTAAACGAGGAAAATATGATCAGAGAATGTGATAATCAAAGCCCACAGTGTGGGCTAATACAATGTCCATTTAAATAGGCAGTGCAATTAACCTTTGAAGTCAAAGATCTCAAAGATAATGTCTATGGGCACATTTAGCCAATGTTTATAATGCAAATATAGACCTCCTTTCAACAGCATAAGCTTTCATTTGTATTTACACTATTCAAATACAATTCTGGACTGATTATTTCCAAGAACACATAATTATGGAACATGCTAAACGGTCACTTCAGCAAAGCAGGCAAGAAAAAATACAAACATGCATGAATTCTAGCATTAGCTCCAAACACAGGCAAAGCTACCAAACTACATTACATGCAGAAGCTTGCTCGAGTTACTCTGCCATTGAGAGCATCACCTGAGCTCAGAGAGAAAAGCTACGGCCCATGCAAACTCAAATGGATGCATTCCATGCGCGCAGCAAATGGTAGCGGGAGTTAGTCAACATTGACGGGAAGGGGGAAGGGGGGGGGGAGAATTGCTGTGCTAGGGAAATGGAGGGGGGGGGAATTGGAAGCACGTGGTTGGCAGAAAGCCTCACCGTTGTGAAGTGAGTAGAAAGTAAAGCCCTGGCCCTATAGTGCCAGCAGGAGATGGCTGCCAGCATGGAGCTTGCAAAATCGGCTACCTGGTCGTCACCCATCAGTATATCCTCCTTGTAACCCTGGCCTTCCTCCTCCTTCCCAAGTGAGCCCACACTGGGCGAGCAGCCCAGCCGAGGGGCACTGTCAAAAGGACTCAGCTGCTCCAGCGAGTCCCTCCTGGTGCTTAGCTCCTCAACATCCTCCTCCACAAAAGCCCTCTCAGCCTGGGGCTCGCCTAGGCTGGAGGCCAGAGTACTGACACTAGAAGCAGGCTGAAGGGAGCAGCTGTCCCTTAACAGTGCACCCTCGCTGCCTGCATGCTGTAGCGTGAAGTCAAACATGTGGCTTGTTATTGCAAGGCAAAAGCTAGTGCCGTGTTCGCAGCTGTACCCTTGTGAACAGGACATAATCGCTGTAATCGCTATAAACGCTGATAGAGCATTAGCACAGGGTGAGATGAGATGATGGATGTCAATTACAAAGCGTACAACCACAGCAACACAAGCTCAATGTCTTCTGCACAGAAAAGCGTATCACCTAATAGCTAGGTGAAAATAATGTACTTTGTACTAATGTTCAGTACAGGATTTCAATAGCTTACCTTCAAAATAGCTGCATAGCAAGGAGAGGTAAAGGGAAAGAGAAAAATGTAAATGTCAGCAACAGTGTCTAAACATTTGGCTGCAAAACAACTGCAATGTCCTTATGATGATTGATATTATAATCAAATTGCTTAGAAGAGTCTTCTGGGGTCATTATACTGTGTCCGTCTCTACAAAACAGTGCTCATAGTCAGTTAGCTTTGCTCAGGTTGAAGAAGGAATTGTGATTGAAAGGCTAGATAAATAATAATTACAAACAGCTTCCTCTCAGAGCCTGAAACTGCCCATGATCCAATTAGCCAGAACTACTCCCTCACTTTGATAAGGAGGGAAACTAACAAAAAATAACATCTTGGTGGATTTGGCAATTGATCTGGATTGTGAGCACAGAGGGGCCAACGAGAGAAAACAGAGGTTTTCTCTTTCATAATGGCCAATTTGAATAGACAAGAGCAGGGAGGCGACAAGGCTGAATTTGACTATTGAAAAGAGCTTATGTTTGACAAAGACATCCCCAGTGTGGCATATAATCAACATCATTATGTGGCTGTGTGTCTTTTGATCTGCTCTTGTGCGTTCGAGGGAACACACAGGACCACATACATGGGTGGCCTTTCTTCTATTAGCCCTGAATAACCTAGCAATATCATTATTCTGCATTAAAGGCAGGGTTAGTTATTTTCGAGAACGCTTGCTAACTTCAAGCAAGCAACTTCAAGCGAAGCTACAACTTTGTTGTTGTGAGAGGTGTTCACCACTTTGTTTATGTTCCTATTTACAGAGCCAGAGCTGTGTAGCAGCATCGGATTGTTTTATCAGCACGCACATAGAATGGTTTTTGACAAAAGGTGTAGGCTATTAGCTTAAAATGTGCTTGTAATAGCTGACTATACCTTTAATGGGCTGCAGGGTCACTGGGAAGCTACAATTCATGTACTTTGACTGATCAATTACATAAAAAAAGGAACCATGTATGATCCTGCCTGCCACTAGATCACACTAAGAACCAGCATCTTAGACCAAAACAAATTATTTGTGGGCCACACACACACACACACACACACACACGGCCATATCGGCTATGAAAACAAGGAACAGTCAGAAGTTCAGATACACATAAGTGTGATGTCATTCTCTGTTCAGGAAGAAAAACAGTGCAATTCACTATATCTTTACACATAAAATTAGCTATATTAATGTTTAAAATACAGTATATAGGACCTTGAAAAGTGTTATCATACCAACCTTTTGTGTTCCTCATTATTTGCTTTGCAGGCTCTAAATGTGGAGATTAAAAAGTAAAATGAATACCACCATTCATTGTACAACATTGCTGTATTTAAAAAAAACTGTATACTTATGGCTGGACGATATGGCCAAAACTGATATCACAATATATTTATACATTTCGATCGATACGATATAATTCCGATATCAGTGTGAACAATACAAGATATAGACAAACTGCTTAGAACACCCACAACAGACTACTTACAAACTGTAGAAAAATGCATTTGCCAAATCTCCTCCTATAAAACTATAATATTTTAGAAATGAAAAAGGTAGGCTACAAATAAATGTTCACCTTTTAGCAAACAAGAAATGTAAAATCACAGTCAAATAAATCAACAAAACTCTCAACTGTGTTATTTTCTATGTTAGTATTAAATTTTAATTTATGAAGGCTATATTTATGTCAGCCAGTAGGTGACAGTAGCAGTTCTGGGGTGTGTGTGTGAGACTGGCGTGGGGTATCTCACCTGATCTTCTGCGTTCGCTTCTTCCTCCAAAAGGAAATTCGTCCACTTTGCAAGACGCAGTTTTCTTAAGCCTCTCTGGACTGTATCGGTACTTTGCTGGACCTACTCAGAATGGACATACTATTAACAATATGTACAGAAACCATCTCCTCAAGATATACAAGTTTGGCTACAATGGGTTGGAAAGATTACACATTATACATTGAAATTAAAGGCATGAAGAATACATTTTCTGATTAGATTAAACTGAATAATATTAATAGGGGATACTAGATGGGAATATTGAGACATTGGACAACAGTATATTTGTTGCTGTGGCAACAGCAGCATCAATATTAGAAATTACTATATCTACAGACTCACAAGTGGAATCCATTTCCAGAATAGCTTTGTTTGCCTTTAAAACAAGAAAGAAGAAAAAATAGGTTGCAAAGATTGTTGTGCAGATTCTTCAATAGAAAAGGAAATTGTATTTTGGTATTAAGGACATGATTGTTGTTTACCTTCGGAGGAACGATGGTGTGGTGGTTCTCAAGAATGAGCCTCTTAATGTGCTGGGCCCAAAGACGCTTCTCCTCCACCGACTTGGCCTGAAGCATGCAAGTCATGCTACAAAGTCATTTCCATCATATAACACCAATATATACAGTCTGGACTAACCTTTTTTTAACACAAAACCTAATGATGAACTCTTATGATGATGCACTGTCAAAATTGACATTAACATAACAAGTATCCGGAGTACAAACTTATATTCTAATAATGCTTTGGTCAATGGAGTTCCATTTCATTCATTTTCATAAAAAGATAAAAGATGAGAACAAAGAGAACAGACCCCGCTCAGTTGCCACATCGTACATCATACTTGACAGCCACTGAACGGCATGTGACATTTGTACAATATTGTGCCACCGTATTAAAAATGTAGACAGTTCACATTTACCTGCACTGTGTGGGGTTGCTTGGGATGCTTGAAGTGGATGATACTGAAGAGCAGGGGGTCCTTGGCACCGTCAAGAAGCATCAGGGTGGAGCACTGTAATCACATTTTAAGCAATGATAAAGAGTCTATACTTTCATGACCCATTCCCAGGTCAAATAATTGTGTGTTTACCACTGCTTGGTGGCTGACCGACCTGGTTAAAAAGTGCATGCGCTACATTCTAGAGTAGGTGTAATGCACCATGTAGACAGTAGGTGGCGGTAATGCACCATGCCCGTGGTGGGCATGAACTAGGCTTGCCTAGTTTTTACTTGTTACAATTGCAACCGCTGCCTCCCATTGACACACTGCTAGAAAAATCATTAAATCAATTGGTGGTGAAAAAGTGGAACATATATCGTTGCATATTAGTCCCTGTTCTATACCAAGATGTGGGTCTTGTACACATAGTGTTCCCCTCGTTTCTTGGTGATGAGCAGCATCTTGTCAAAGAGGAAGAGAGTGCGGCTGTTCTTAGCCCGCTGGACATGAAAGGTCCCTTCTAGAACCAGCTCTCCATAGGTAGTCAGGTCATGGCCCTTCCAGTTGATCAAAAGGGACTGGATCTCCTGGACATTAATAACACAGCAGCACAACACACTTAAAACCATGTTCTACTCACATTAGAGGACAAAAGGGTCAGAGCCTGTATGGTCTTATTTGATGTGCACATTCAAAAATTTAAAATAAAATTATACTAAAATAATATTGTGAGTTTTCCACTTGGCACACTTCATTTAATTAACCAAATGTATTGATACTTTTTATCCCGTTAACTTAAAGAATACTTTAAGGACACAAAGGTCCATGCTCTTGCAAGGTCCAGTACTGTGGGCCTATCTTTTAAAAATGGTTATAAGCTGAACATCGCAAATGGACATCTCAGTGTGCTGCCTACAGAAAATAAACATGAGGATGGAAGCAAGACTAGTGCCAATGGCAATGTAGGACATTGAGTGCCCAGGTACACTTGAGTGGAACATTTTACTTATATCATATAAAAGGAGAAAGAACATACTCAGCCATTTACCTTAAAGACGTACAAATGTACGCATGATCTGATAAAATAATGTTTTTCCACATATTCATCTAAATGTTCTTTCAATCGCTATTCCTTCTTCACCACCATCATCATTTGTTTGAGGCGACATAGGGGACGCACAGTCATCATGATTGTCCAGCGGCAGTATACCGTGGGCCTTACAGCTCATGACACTGCTGCATTCCTACGTCGCACTGCCAACACCCCTGGGATGCTCGTGAGCGGCGGGCCAGCCAACTAACCTGCAGTCTGACTGCGTGCTCGTGCTTCCTCTTCATATCATTGATGTACAGTGCCACCCCAGTCATGGTGTAGATGGCCTCCTGAATCACCTCACATCCCTCTTCCTCTGGATCAAAGTGCTTGGCGATTTCCTGTTGATGAGAATGCCAGGGAGGAATATATATATATTATATGAATTAAATGATAAAAGTAGGCCTGCACAAAAACGGCACATGGTTGAATCTCTGAGCGGGATGTTGCCTGCTGTGCTTAGAAATGGGGAGGCCTGGTGCGGATACGTTTACCTGAAGTAGCAGGTGATATTTGAGGATCCTCTGCACTGGCTTGAGCAGATAGGAGCCCAGAGGAAGGCAGCGCTTCAGAGCAGCCTGTCGCTCCCTGAAGAACTTAGCCAAAGGTTTACTCCTCATACAGTCGGTCAGTGCCGCCACAGAGCTGTGAGACAGGATGACAGATATCATCGGGTGTCTAAAAACGCATGCGGACAGATTTGCAGTTACATCGGCGATATTTCTAATGTCGTCACTGTGAATTCCTGTCACTTACTTGGGATAGTTTGTGCAATACTGGGTGTAGATTTCAAAGTACTCGCTCTGTGAGAAACAAGGCAGACAAACTGTAATTGGCAATACTGTTCCATTTCTTGGAGACCGTGTTCTGTAGTGAATGGATGATCACATCTGTGCTCACCTTGTCTACAAAACATCTGGCAATGGCCACGGGATCGTGCTGACACATGTCCAAAGACTGCAGAAGTTCACTGGACCCAGGAGAGGACAGTGTTAATGGACATCATAATAACAATAACAGTTAACAATAACGATAGGAACACAGGAACAATATATAGTGGAGGCTGCACTCTGCCACTTAGGTTATATTAGTTAGTAACATGTAAAGGAAAATGTTTTTTTTTTTTGTTTTTTTTTGACCAATTAGTAAATTAACCTCCACTGGTGTGTTGTTCAGTGTGTGCCACTAGAGGGTGACATACATTGCCTAACAAACACTATGACACACTATACACATGTATTACCAGTTAAAGTGCAACTGCACCCCACTTTAATAACACATGGCGCTAACTCCAAATTCATGGTAGAAAGAGAATTTAACATTTAATTAATGTACACACAGAAAATAAAGTTTGACAACACTCCATCTTGAGGATAGAGACAAAACAGTTAAACCATATAATTTTAGGTGAAAAAGCCAGTGTGGAATAACATGATCAAACATAAGATGCAGTGTTCAGAAGCTCATTTTACTAAAATGATACCTATTACCGGTACTGATCATATTAAAATCAAACAGTCTATAACATTCAATAACTTACATGAACATCATCTGTGTAGCTTTAGTGCAGATGAAAACAGACAAAACAGTATCTGTTTCAACATGCTCAGGTTGGTGAACGTAGTGATTCATGTCAACAATATTTAATATCCAGTTAAGAATATACATAAACTCAAATAAAATAACTACTAAACGAATATGTTATACAGTAAATAACCTCAGTATGAAATGTTAAAGAAATAATAATCCTTGGACAAGAAAAGAGTGACAAACGGAACTTTGAATAGGAGTAAATGCTATGCTGTTTGCAAATAACACTTGGATGTAACTCCAATGCAACATAGCCTACATTTTCATGACATCAGTAAAAATACAAAATGAGTTACGAATTACGGTAGAGATTGGGTCTGCTAGACTGCCTCGCCAAGTATAAACAAATCATCTTATTATAGAACACCATAAAGATTTTTGCATTACACTAAACCTGACCTTAGAAACTAGAAAATACTCAGAATGTGTGTGTAGGGGTACATGATACACACACACCATTTAAAATTATAAACAATGGCCAAATAAAGCAAACCTTGAAATTACTCACTAAATTCCAAAGAAACATTTTTACAGCAAATTAATCCTCAACTGATATAAAACAGAATTCTGACAAGTATACTACTTTCTGTTTGGACAAACGTCTATATCTAAATGTATTTGCCCCTCTACTTGAGAATGTTAGACTTCACGAAAAAGAAACTAGTCTCCAATAGTCTCAACTTTATGGTTTTATGGCATAAGGGTACAAAAGCTTTACAATGAGGAAGTCATTTTAGGATCTCCACTTAGGGACAGTTTAGTACGTTTTGGCAAGCCCTATAGTCACAAATAAGATGGTTGACAAACTTCTAAGATTATATGACCTCCCACTGTTTTTCATTTATATTGGCTAATTCATTGTAGTTCATAATAGGATTGAAATATATCTAAGGACACAAGGACACTAGCCATCTTTCAATGAATCTACATTTCCTCTAGAACAGCATCATCAAATTATCTCAACCTTAAAGAAACACAATGATAAATGTATATACTGTAGTTATACAGCACTGATAGAAGCCATGAATGTGTTTTACCTGTTGAACTCGTAGATGTCCTCTATGTTTCCAAACAGACCACAAACTTGCTCAGGCCTTATAGGAAGGTTGCCAACATCAATAATGTGGGCCAAATAGTCCTACAGAGACAACAAGCACTGGATTATGCTTCAAACAAGAATTATCTTTTCTGAATGAAAAATGCTAGTGTCACAGATGCAATTCCTAATATTTACAGTAGATGTAGCACAAGTACAGATAATATACCTCATTGCTGTATTATTTCACTCCAGTGTCTTAGCCTGCTATTGGGAATAGTATTGGCAAGCTATTGGCAATTGATATGTGTTATTTATAAAAACAAGTCAAAATAATAAGTTAATTATATGTTAAACCAATAAGTAATTAATCCCCTCATAATTTAGTCAATAAGATACAACTTGGTTATGTAATATAATGAATCCAATTTAAGCCAAAGTAAGGCTTTGTTAGTTTACTGGGCTAACGAGCCTTTGGCAAAATGTAAGTTTAACCCATTGATGTCTGCACTACTCCTCCCTAGTCCCCATCCCAACTGCCTGCAGTAAAAAATAAATAAATGCCAAGATGACACCGTGGTAAAATAAGCCGGCATTTAGCCAATACCCCCCCTCCTGCCCAATTACACACTAATGTGCCATGTAAACAATTCAAGAAAATTAAATACAGGCAGGAGACAAACACGCACACAAGCAGAGGCATGATACAGAGAATACCAGTAAATCGTGTGCACACACACCCAGTCCCTGATGTGGTGCATACTTTATACGCGCGCGCGCACACACACACACACACGTATACAACTTCACACTACAAAATTAAATAAAGCTGGTCCTTTTGTGAGCATTCCAGTACAATGACGGCAAAGACGACTAGCAGTCAGTAGGATGTCTCAGAAAGTCATGGATCTCCATGCCCTCCCCCACACCATGTTATAGAAGGATAGTAAAACAGGCTGACAAAGCCATATATTGATGATGATGTCACTATGATGTCTAGAACTATAGTGGGAATAGAAGGGCACACATAACAAACAGCTATCACAGCAATAGAATGCTGAAGTGGCTCATCTCTGAATCCAAACACCACCCTCCAACATTCTTGCTGCTCGCATGCCGAAGAGCGTGCTGGAGGTGAATGGAGACGAGCGGGGCCAGCCGGGTCACACAGCTGTTGGCCAAACAGAGCGGAGAGCCAGGGGATATGCTGGATCTAAGGAAGGACGGCTACAACAGCTGGCCGCGGGTTCAGTGTCAACGTCAACAGGACAACCGCAAATGATTGAGCTGAGAGACAATAGTGAAGTGAGGGAAACAGGCTTTTGAGTTTACTGTGAGGTCAGGAGTGTCCATTGGGCTGGGAGAAGTTGCTGGCATATGTATTACGCTCTCAGGCAGCAGCCGATGGAAACACTCTGGGGTTGTCGTCAAGGTGGGGTGTTTGTCTTGGCCAGTAGAGTCTGTAGGTTTAGGCAAGCATTGAGCCCACTGCAGGGCCCGCAGTCAGTCAGTCAGTAAGTATGTAGTCAGTAAGTATGTATTTATGTATGTATACCCAGACCATTGAAATATTATGGGTTTTTTTTGGAGGGTGTCACCAGTGTTACAACAAGCACACATTTGTTGACTCCTGGGAGGGCAGCTCCCACCCACTCATGACCTGCTACACCCCCAAAACACAAGGTGAACTGAGGTGCTGCCTAGTATGCAGCAAGAACCACAGAAAGTCTCACGTGTTTAAGGCATTACTGCCAGGGCCAAGAGAAGCACGGGAAGCTCAGAGCAGAGATCAGTGGAGGCCAGATCACAAGGCGCGGAGAGAGAGCTGCTTTGTGTTCCGGTTCGGACTGTATTTAAACTCCATATAAGCCGTATACAATATCCCAGGCTGCACGATTAAAGCTTTCACTATACTGTAAATATACAGAATGATTTATATACAAATCATATAAACTGAATATGTTATGCTGGAACAACATTTCAACACGCACAAATGTCAGATTTCAGAGATTTGGAACATAATTGTTAGTAAATAACAACAAAGGAAAGCAAAGATTATTTGCTTTCATTTCCTTTTTTGACTTCTTGCTGGTCAAATCAACACGAAGAAAATGTTGCAGGCATGAAGTCATAGCTACACAATACAAGAACAACAAACATCTTGGAGACAGACACACACACACACACATATACACTCCAGCCATTCGTTCTGTAATCCCCATCTACCATCAGATCCACTGACCTCCACGATGCTCCGAAGATCCCTGACGTACATGCGTTCCGTCTCTATGATCTCCATGACGACGCGGTCCACGTAGGTGAGCTTCGGGTTGGGCGCCATTGCGTCCGTGGCGACTGGAGATGTGAGTGTGTGGGGCGTTTCTCCACGGCCTGTCCTGGAGGCGTTATAGCCGTTCTGCTGGCAGCCCACAGCCACATGTCCCTGGCGCTCCAACCGCTGATGCCTGGAGACCCCAAGGTGGGAGCACTGTTGCCTGGTGCCCACAGCCGGGCTAAGCTCCAGCTCTACGTCCTCCTCGCCGGGAGGGGTGACGGAGGACTGAAGGGCGGCCGTGCTCCCACAAAGGCTGCGGCTGTCTCGGGATGAGCCAGAGGACAGGCTGGACACCAGGCTCACTGGACGCTCACCTCCGCCATCGCCTGGGTCTGCACATGACTGACTGCAACAGCTGGGGCCCAGGTCCATGTCTGTCTGCTGGTGGGGACAACAGCTGGGGCCCAGGTCCATGTCTGTCTGCTCATGGTGACCGTTGGAGAGAGCTGAGCACAGCTGAGGAGATTCTGGGAGGACCGAAAAGGACAACACAATGTCAATTATGGATCTTGAGGTTAGCCATGTTGCGGTCACTTTCAATCACAAATGCCAATGTGGAGTCATCTTTGAGAGGCTTTACAAAAGGTGGCAGCTTGTTGGTATAGGCTGAATGGAGTTCTCCAAAGATAAACGTATCCTTTTCTATATGATCTAGTCTATGGTAGCCTATTGACGCCCCTTGTGTTGAGAATGTTAGTGGACACCCCTGTAGCATGGACAAGTGGCTTCATACTGAGGGTGAAGGGACACATGTTCCCTGATTTGTATCCACCATCAAAGCAGATCAAATCTAGTGTGGGACAACTTTGGATATCCAAGGGCCGACTGATGTTATCCACGAGTCATTTGTTTCTTCATATGAGATCACCACCTGTCTTTATTTGATGAAGGTAGCTAACAGCCCAACATTATTTTTTCACAATTCAGTGTCTCCTAATTTTAAACAGTGGCATCCCTAATAAGTAAACATTTAAATTATTAAAAATAGCCATAGGCAGTAGGCAAATTCTTCTTCAAATAAATCCACCGACATCATAAATGTATTCGAAAGAGAAGGCAGTGATTTACAAAAAGTTGCACAATATTGGAGGGGAGAGTAATAATTTAATCTTTTCAAGGAATAAAAAGTTGGAAACCACCGATCTAGGAGGCCATTTTCGAGAGGCTGTCTGAATTCTACTGAATTAGCAAAGGGATGGGTTTTGACAACTATGTTTCTACTCTTCACAATAAAACTTAAAGTGGTTTAATGTGAAAGGGCTGTGCTCAAATCTTTACTGACACGGCTTAATTACAACGCTGCACATTTTGTGAAAAACCCAGCCATTTCCTTTTACTCTCCCAGCTGCTGTATGCATAACCTTGGAAAAACAGTAGGGGGAAAGCCAAACCCAGGCACTGTGTTTATACATCTTTTTATGGAGCTATATGTCTGAATATCAGGAATGGAATGGAATCCATATTCAATTTAATGCCCTTCCTCACCGGGTGGGAATTTGTACTCTCAAATCAGTTTCCCTATACTACATAAAGTAACCGATATAAGACTTAAAGGCTCTGTGGCTAGTGTGCAGAGATATGTTTACTTCATTATTTAGAGGGCAAACAGGTTCAAACCATTTTGTCAATTGAAGAAAATATGACTGAAAAGTGATTTGACTTGAGGATGATAAATGGCCCTGTGAAGAACAAGCCACAATTAGGTAAAGCATTATAAGCATTATGGGTTGAGTTATGTCAGTTATACTGTGGCGTTGATATAGAGACGACTATGTGGATAGCTTATGGGCATAGAGTATGTTCTGAATATCATTTTACTACAGCAGTGTGGACAAGCTAACCCTGCTGAGGAGATGTGCATCACTAGCAGGCCGTTCACAGGCTTGTTGCTTAAGATGATGCAAGCCTGTACCAGCCCGTTTTCTGAAAGGTTGCAAAAATACCATCCATTTTAATGAGTACACTGACTGCAAAGAACATGTCAGTAAAGTTGTAAAATGTTCCATATTACATTCCTATATTAGACTGTGCTTGTTGGACGTAACAGCTACCCATTGAAAACGCATGCATCTGAACCATTCAATGATTGAAATATTTCAGTAAATGGAGAAAAAAAAAAAAAAAAAGATGTTTGGCAGGAGGAGGAGGCTATGCAGACTCCCTGAACAGCACATCAAACTGGCTCTTGGTTAGGAGACGCACAGAACAGCCACACACTTGCTCTGTGCATCTTAAAACTTTCCATGAGGCAATGCTGAGCCTGTGCCTACCACGACCATGTTTAATTCTGAAATGCTTGGTCAGAAAATCCACAACAAGCAGTCTCAGTGACACAGTTCCCATGCTTTTGCCTCATACAGAATGGATCGGCTTACAAGCAATACGCTCACCACGAGGGAACAGTTTGGGTCACAATAACATGGTGCTAAATCACAGAAGAAGAGCACTGGTAAGCCATTACACACACTACACCAGCATGAATTAAAGAGGAAACCAGAGCAGTCTCTACTTTTGGTTTGTTGTAATGTAAAGCATCTGATACTCCCTTCCTCTCTGTGCCTTCCTCCCTTCCTCTCCCTCCCATACCTCTGTAGCCCTGCAGTCAATGCCAGGTTTGAGGGAGAGGAGGGGGGAGGACCAGTGTAAGAGGAAGGCCAGCCCAAACAAATTCCATGTTTGCCCAGTTTCCACACTGGCCCAGTTGACATCTCATTGCATACCTTTTTCTTATATACCCCTGATACAAAGGGTGGAGAAAAACACAAACGAATGAACACACGTCCTTGTACAATACACAAAAGCGTTTTGTCCTGACAGTGAAACCTCAGCACACATTTAAGTACATCCAACAACAAAACTTCTATTGTTGCTTTTATTCCAGTGTTATTCTAGTATGCCACAAGCATTGTCTGTACCTTAAACCGCACCCACACTTTGAGGGCACCGCGGCAGCAATGGGTCACTGGGGTGGCATTGAGGAAACAC
Organism: Forbesichthys papilliferus; assembly: GCA_025399855.1. Classification (NCBI taxonomy): domain Eukaryota; kingdom Metazoa; phylum Chordata; class Actinopteri; order Percopsiformes; family Amblyopsidae; genus Forbesichthys; species Forbesichthys papilliferus. Next base: position 9,003 of record JAODOY010009576.1, on the reverse strand, counting down.
AAGGATGCAAATGGCCTGGTAAACATACACAAGCCTGCGATGAGACCGGTGCCAGCCAGGTCTTTGTGAAGAAGGGCCAAGTGTTTCCGCTTCTGTCTGTGTCTGAACAAGGAGGTGGAGCTTGTGACCAGCAGTGGCATCTGCATTGGTGCCCGCCCTCAAATATCTCGAGTGAAACCAGTGGAAAGAAATGTGTTCCAGACATCTCTTGATATTTCAGTACAATTCAAAACATAACATAATGAATCTATAATGAGCAATTGAGTTTAATCAAAGTATTTAATTATTTAATGAATTATATAATTTCATTTGTATATTCATCATCATCATCATCATCTTGTAGACAGCTAGTAAGGTATTTAAAATGCATTACATACAGAATCATAGTTTACATGTCTTTGTTGATTGAAAGAGATTCTGCTTGTTTTATTCTTTACATTAATTCCATAAGAACCATCCCTTAATATCTTAGTGGAAAAAGCACTGCAAAAAAGACTATTAAAAAGGAAACCGTTGCACAAGCTGTACACAGTGGGGGTCTTTTCACTACCTGTCCACCAGCGAGAGGAATACAACAGCAGATGTTCATATTAAATAGTCATCAAAACATCTATTTCTGGTAGATAGGCAAGGCAAGCCCTACCTAAAGGCTGCTCCTTCAGCAACAATAGGGAAGGACTCGGGAAGTGAAGAAAATAGCACATACATCACAGTAAGTCACTGGGAGAAGGTGATAAATTCTCTATTGAGGTGGAACATGTGCAGGCACGTTTAGTGGACATGAGAAAGGGCAGTAACCCATGGTTTCTGTTTAGTTACTACAACAACCATGTTGGTTTCAGCAAGCCACATAAGTTTTCCATATGGTGGATGTTGATTTGCACAAATATTTGCATTCGCTTATTCCTTCTCAGCCTGTCCAACACGCTTTGCTGATTCAAAACATTTGCATAAAGATATTTTCTCACAGTATAATTATCTCAACCAAACACAAAACTCTCTGTCTCTGTCCTGCATCAATAAAGCTGGTGACTGACAGACATAACCATTAACCAAGTCAAGGCTAGAGAGATAGTGTAGTATTTGAACTACATCTCAAACTTTACAGTTTCCACAAACCATTCTAGAAGTCAGTTTGCCTGGCAGAGTCAGCTACATGGTTCTTAATATTGTAGCTCATATAATGACCAGTGTTGGGCAGTAAATGTAACTAGTTACTGTAATATTATAACTTTTTCAGTAACATATTACTTTTTCCAAAACGGTAATACAATTACAATTACGTAGCCAAGTAATGCTGCATTACTGCATTACAAGAATGAGACCAGAGAAAGATGCTCATTAGGATTATATCTAACCCCTTGCTTGTGTGTGCAATTAGTGCTGGAGGAACTATTTTGGAAAATTCAAATATTACTTTTGAATCTCAAGTCATTCTTTAAATTCCACATTGCCTGTTTGGTCAATTTGACAGACCAAGGCATGCAAATACATTGCATCCTGTTTTACGCTGTGTTGCTTCCATGATTTTAACCTTACTGGGAAGTGTTTCCCTTAAGCGGTGTGTTGTGGTATAAGCAATGCACGATCACCGTTACAGGTCTCTGAATACTTCACAGTGAGCCCGCTCAAATGCCGCCAGAAACATAATTTACGACATCGGCAAGTTCGGAGGCCCTCCTGTTGATTAGAAACACATCTGTCTGAGGAAAAGCAGTGATGATGATTTAGTGTGAGAGCGTTTTAGGCACTGCTAAGGGATTGTTTCAGTAACTGCAGGCAAAACGTTTACGTGGACCACATAAGGAACATGGTGACTAACCGGTCTAGGAATAATGTACAGACCACAAAGTATCCATTCAGGCACCGTTTATCAGACGGCAACACAGACAGTCCATAAATCTGCATGACATCATGGTTAAACGGATGACTAGCGGTGCCTAATAAGGCAGTACAGAAGCAGAACAAAAGAATGTCTGAAATGAATACGCAGCCACATCATTATTCGCTTTTCTATAAGGCAGCATTGGCATGTAAATAGTAAGAGTTATCTCCATCTTAGCATGTGTGTTACTGTTTGTGTCACACACAAAGCTTAACAATGAATTCCTCTGTAACCCTACACTGTCATGGTTCAGTCAACATACAGTATATCACATCACGGGGGAAATGCCATGTGTCTGAACAAATACTAGCTTGTATTGTCAATAAGACAGAACATATAATGTCGATGCACTGCAACACACTGATGCTTTTACACTCACACAAACCAGCAAATCATTCATGCAAATTCTACTCAAAATGCTGTGTTCTCTCATGTCTGTAAGCCAGTGCAACACCAGGCTGGTATAACCACATTCTAGTATGCCATATTAGGATAGGAAAATAAACCATCGGGTAATGTGTATTTTTCATAATGTTGTGAATTAAATACTATTAATATGCATGTGGCTCTACACTGCCTAAAAGTGGCCATCCCATAAAGCCTGAAGGAAAACTGAAAGTGTCATATAAAAACAGTCCTAGCCACTCCTATCCAGTCAGTGTGCCACATTATAAACGATGTAGCTCTCCAACAGTAACAGACACCCATCTACATGTTCAGATCATTGCCAGAGCCTAATTACTACAATGTGGCATACCTTGAAGCAATGGAGACTCTTCCATGTTGAGATCAGGCCCTTGCCTAAGTACTATTACGGTAATACATGTGGCTCGCCACCGCCTATAGTTGACCACCGTGACTGCAAGAGACCACATAAGTCATAAACAGCAAATTATAAAACTTATATATTATTATGTTACATACTTATATTACTATAAGTAACATATATGAAGATAAGTGTAACTCCACACACAGCAATCTCTGGGATGAATCATTAATACGAGTTTGTTGTAGAAGATGAACAATGCCTTATCTTCTACTAGGCACACCTTTAAGCCTCAGATGCAGTTAGTGCTCAGTATGACACACTGGCACAGTAAATCCACACCAACAAACGGTTTGTACAGTCTATATGCTCTCCTGTCTCATCTTGTGCCCAAACCAAATTAGAAGCTAGGTTAGAGAAACATCGCAGCCAATTTCCAGAACACAAAAATGCCAGTCCCACTATTTGTGTTCCAGTGTGTCATTTCTCCTTCCAATGGGAAAGTGTCAACCAAAAATAGATACCACTTTGAACCACCACGGTCCAAGTCGTAAGTATAGGGTCTTACATTTGCAATGAAGATATCTGCATCCCCAACCCCATCAAAATACAGAATCAAAATAGAAAGACAGGAAGTGACTGGCTTGTGAGCTGAACATCCCACAGCAAAAACAAGCCCTTGCCTGCTTTGCTAGTAACCTTAGAAACTTTTAACCTGTCCACAATGACGCAGATATATCACTGTGACGTCAAATTATCACACTTGCAACATTCTGCCAGACACTGGGGTGATTATAAGTTGACCAATTCATAATTAAGTGGACGTCACTGGGTTAAACACAAAAGGTATTACAATGCTTAGTCACAAGGTACACACACATTGTGAAATAGGAAATGCAAGTATCACACCCTTAATACCTGGTTAGACATCAGCGCTGTCACAAGATGAGATATTGAATTATCTCTCTCTTTAAACATGCCCTTCACCTCCCTGACAAGACAGTTACAAGCAAAAACTGTTTGTCAAGGTACCAAAGACATTCCTGGTGTCTCCGTTTCTCTTTAAGGTCTTGTTGTGATTCCTATTAGCCTTAAAGAGAACTCACTCATTCAACATCAAAGCATGTAGAAGATGGAAATCTACACCTCAAATTGGCTGAGTTGACATTGACATGCAATTGCAGAGAGCAAAGGAAAAAGCAGACATGTTTTGTGTTGCCCTCTGCTTCCCAAGCTGTCGTTGGCTAGCTAGCTCTGCATGGGTGTAAATGTGGAGTCGTGCTTTGCGCCGCATCACAATAAAGCTCCCGAGGGCCCCTTCTCTGTCCCATCAAACCCCCCTCTGTCAAAGGCGGGGGAAGTTTGTGTGTGTGTGTCATGGGGGGGGGGGGGGGGGGGGGTTGGGGCAGGGGAGTGGGCCTAGGTTTTATAGCCTTGTGGAAAAACTCCTACCTACCTGGCAACAATGAATGGCTGCCCCTCGGAGGGCAGGAGGCACATGCACAGAGAGTAGCTATAGACCGCCCCCTTCCTCTCCCCCCTCCCCCGGCCATTATCAAACAGCATGGAACAGAACATGAGCAATTAGAACCTGACCAATGGTTTGGTTAGACTATAACAAATAGCTGACTTTGCTTTCACTTTAAATGATGCTTTATCACAACTGGAACGTATTTACACATTCTTTCAAACATGGGCCCCCGTACGGCACATTAATAATTAGCTAAAAAGTCAGTAAATAAACCCGACTGGACTGGGTATGAACAAGCTGAACCTGCATTCCACAGAGTCAGTCAAGGTCAAAGCACGGTGTTGGAGAATTCTGGCGCGTGAAATAAATAATTAGTGCTTCAAACGGTCTACTTTTAAGCATATTATTTTACATGTTAGTCTAGAGAAAGACAACTGGTCTTGCCATTTGATATTTTAAACATTATTGAACATTACCCCATTAAACAATTAGATACCATCACAAAGCCCAGCTCAAAAGGCTAAGATGTAATCTTGCAAAGCTCAACTTGTGACATGTGATGACGATCCACTTGCGTTCCATTCAACAAGTCCCCCTGCCATCCCTAAAGGCCCTCCAGCCCCCCCATTGCTGACCCTGTGTCCGTGCACAACAAATGCCGTCTGGGGCTGATGTAGGCTGGAGGTGCAAGTCTATTGTAAACGCTGCCAAAAGGCTGACAGTACACAAGGAGTCGACTGCCCTGTTGCCACCTATGCAAAGAGGCTGACGGGGAGCAGCTGTAGAGTGTGGGAGGAGGTCAACAAGGGTCATGCCAATTAGCTCACAGAAAGGTGCTAATAGCTGGCAGCGTTGCCCCGGGTGGGTGGGATCCACTGCTGTCCAGCATTCCTGGTGCTTTCAAATTAAATACATCCAGCGCTACCGTCTTTCATGGAACATTTTCTCTCAATACTAAGTCTGTTGTGCTAGTTAGACAGATTAAACATATGTTGTCATACTGTAGACTCATACAGCACGACGACGCAGATAAAAAAAAAAGGTTGTGCAGAACAGTTACTGCAGAGAGAGCCTGTGTTTAAATCATTGGAAAGGCTCTAGGTTGAATGCTATTGTAGATAGCCATAAACATATTTAAATTCAGTGGAACGTTTGATTTTATTTTAGAATTAGTCCATTTAGCAAAGTGACAGAGCTCTAAATAAAATCTGAGGCTATGGTGATTATTGCTACAGGTGATTAGGCAGGCAAAAGAGTTCCTGTCTAGAGGCCATGCTAGCCCACTCGGAGCGAGGTGCAGCTATCTGCTGTGGTTCATTGTGTCCAAAGCCCTGTGCCCAGTGGGTTGGCAAAGCTGGAGTGAATGGAGCTGATCCGTCCCCCCAGAACCCTGTTAAAGCACTGCATTCTGCAGACACATCTACATTCCTGGCCAGGACTAAGTAGGGCAGAGGGAGCCCTTATCTTTGAGAGAACTGCTGTGTGTTTGTACTGTATATGGCGGGCTGGCTGGCCTGATATTTGTTGGGGCCTGGGTACACTGCTGGGGAGAATAGCTTGACAGTATCTTTAATTAAAAAGGTGCAGTCAGCTATTGCAAGCTTATTGTAAAATAATACACTTTTTGTCAAATTCACCAAATATCTCCTTGAATTTACCGTTCTCTGTGTGTGCTGAAACATAATCCAGTTACATCACACAGCCCTGGCTCCATAAATAAGAACATAAACAAAGTGGCAAAAACCGCTCCCAACAGCAATGCCACTTGTCTTCACAATGCGTTTCAATGCGTGGGGCGGAGCATCTAACTGACTAACTGTTAGGCTATGATATTAATTCAGGTTCTGGATTTTTAAGGAGACAGTCCTTTTTGGTACTAATGTGGGCCTAATGTTATTATTCTTTGAGGGTTTTTCAACAGTGAAGACTACAGATATTTAATCACATGGCAAAAGCACAAATAGACCTGTGCTAACAAGCCCTGTTAAAATAGTAAACATGGTTTTGTGTGTAAACAAGAGTTCACTAGCTGTATGTGCATTTCATCTATACAGTCCTCCCTGACTCTGTTTACCTGGACATGAAGAGGAGGTTTTCTTTCAGGACGTGCATTCCTCCAAACATGCAGGCACCAACTTACACCGGTACCACATTGCAGCGGCCCTAGGCCTTAATTACTATCCATCCGTGAGACCAGTAACACTTAAACTCAAACTGTCCACTAGAAAACTAGTCCAAAAGTGCTTCACCGGTGAGTGGGTCTTGTAGTGGTTTTGAGTTGCAAAGAGTCTGGAGCTGCAAAATCAAACTGCGCGAGGCTTGTAGCCGAAGGCACAAATCTTCATAGGGCTGAGCACGCCTACCCCAGCCAATGGCCTCTCTTGGCCGGAGCTAAAGCAAAAAGGGAAGGGTGGAGGAGAGAAAAGGGAACCATTGACACACTGCTATTCTTCAGCCAAAGTGGAAGCTCAGTGCCAAATGTGTTCGGTAGAGGAAGAGGCGGCAGTACTGGTGGAGCGGAGGGGGAACACACACACACACACACACACACACACACACACAAACAGAGAGGCCCTGTGTCGATGACGAAGTGGACTCTGAGACGGAAGATAATGAATAGTGAAATAATATGTCATTTGACAGCATAGAAGGTCAGTCCCACTGATCAGGCTCACAATCAGAGCTGATGGCAGTTTATTCATATGGTGGGTTGATGTCTAGGTATTCAGAGGTTTCAGCTGTGTAAAGAAGACTGGCTTGACTCCAGAACCACACAAAGAACCTCTCTACCGTCCTTGACAAGGGAGGAGGGGTCGACATGCTCTTGCTCTGCCTCTACAAACCTCTGGATTTCCTATTTTCTGCCATTTTCAACAAACTTTCCCACTTAAGCTGCAAGTTAGTGTCCTGCCCTTTTGGTATAAAAGCCCCAGTTAACAAGAAGCACACGAAAATATATCACCTCATAAATAAAATGATTGCAAGGTCAGTGATTTCACAGGTGCATGAGTAATAATAATAATAATAACAAACACAGTCATACAGTAAAGTGTTGCATATTCTTACCTTCCCCCATTGGGTCCTGGTCGAGAGCAGTGTGGGACCCCTCTCGCATGACACTCAAGTTTCCGGCACTGATAAACAAAGATAAACAATACGGTCAAGCAGAACCCGGAGTCTCATGTAAGGGTTTATAGTACAATAACAGCCATGTTGACTTTTGGCATTCATGATGGCTTATCATCAAGAGGAACACTGCCTTTAGTTTATTAACTCACTACAACCTAAATGCTTTAGTCATTACTAAACCAAGCTGAACTATCTATGGTTGCCAAAGCAGACATACCAGAGAGAAGTCTTGTCTACATAGAAATAAGTACATTCTTTCCATTGTTGTTCTGGGTCAGCTCGTGCCATTCCAGCCTCTCACAGGCTCACCATCATATGGAGTAGAGCAGGTTTGATGTTTTGGAATGAACTAGAGTACATCAGGATTTTTTTTCTCACTCTGAAGCAGCTTTTATCCAATGAGAACAGTACATTCTTAAGGTGATAGAGGCTAGACATTATTCTTGCTCTTAGATGCTCATAGGTGGGTTCAAGATGAGAGATATCCTGCCCCCCCCAGGTAAATATTTATACAGGAATTGATAAGTATTCATTCAGCACAATTACCTTGAATATTATGTATAGACACTCAATATATGGTGCTATGACACAAATAGGAGAGGGTCAATGCCCTTTAAAATAAATAATTTAAAATAAGGAAGTAGCTATAAGCAACAATGGGTCCTGGTCCATTTGGAAGCAGGAGGGGCACAAACTCTGCTAGGTAAACCTCAGCCCCCCCCCCCCACAGGAAGGCCTGCAAAGATTTGCACCAATATTTTCACTCCTGTTGGTTGGGTTTGCCATTACATTTGATGGCCCGTTTCTATGTTACAATTTCAAAAATAATAATATTAATAATAAATCCACGAGTAACTTGGCAAGGAATTGTCTAATGAGCATGTTTACCAATTTTTTTAGAAGATGATTCCCAAACAGAGAAATAAATATTCAACATTAAAATGTGGATTTAATTATATGATATAATTGTTATTGCGTAATTAAGGGAATCATCTCAGACCAAGGTGCTAAATGTGGTGACCATGCTTTGTGAAAAACAAACCTTCCTTTCCCAAGATATGAGTATTTAATAAGTCACAGATCACACCCTAAAAATGAATGTCAATTGTGGTTAAATTACTTGTTCAAATTATTTGAGCAGTGATTACTAGTGAGCTGCTGGCCATTACATTACATACTTGATATGTTAGATCAGAGGAATGGGAATTCCTCAGGGATTAGGAAACATTGTTTCTGCACCATTTGCAGGCCAATGTCCTGAGCTGATAGCCAGTCTACTGGAAGGCAAGCCAAAAGTATCATAGCGGGATTGTCAATAAAGACGAGAGTGAGCCAACACACTAACCTTCCTAAAATGTGTCCTTTGATAGGGCTTATACATTTCCAGCACATTTTTTTAAAGAGCAATTCAGGCACAATTTGTTTCCTCCTTCGTCACTTCTTTGGCAAGAAAGATGGGTTATTTATTTACCAACCAATATGTTTAGGGGGAATTACAGAGTATTTAGACAAAAGGAACTCACTGACTCAAGTGACTGATACTGCTCATGTTCCTATGATAGATGTCCTGAGTTTAGCAGATGCTATGGGAGTTTTTTTAAGGAAGCTATCTTGACTTCTTAACCTAACAAGCTACAGTAGTTAATTTATCCCTACTGCTCCCTATCATGGTCCATCATGCAAATACAGTATATGACAATCACAGAAGAACAATCTCCCCATATTTAAAAGAGCAGTGCCATTTTAATATAT
>JAODOY010009566.1:9667-29525 GCA_025399855.1 Forbesichthys papilliferus | reverse complement strand
AACTAAGCCAAACAGCCAATGGACGCATCTCTCCACTAAATAAACTGAATATTGCAACATTTTCGATGTGATATTGCACAACGTGATATTGCGATAACGATACTGAATCGATATATTGTGCACCCCTAGTATACATATTCATATTCTCCAGTGCAGTGGTGACTCTCTCACCTGTGCTTGGTCAGGCTGCGGTGGTCAGTCAGAGAGAGAGAGAGAGAGAGAGAGAGAGAGAGTGTGGGGGGGTGGAGGAGCAGAGAAGGGAGATAGGGTTTGTTGGACAAACTGTGGTTGCTTTCCAGAACTCTGAAGCAGCGGCCATCTTTCCTTCCATGAAGGCATTGTGATTTTCTCAGAGAAGAGATTTTTTTTTTTTTGTCGTTTCATAAGTGTAATAATAATAGTAATACATGTAGCTGCCCAACCACAAGTCTAGCCCTTACGTCTCCCAGTTACTGAATTGTAAAGGAAAGTGTTTGGACGGATGGGTGATTGCTAGATGGTGCTGTACTGTGGAAGCTATGAAGCCTCCTCAATAAAACAACTGCATTAAGCTAAACGTCGGCAAAAATCTACCTGTTCCCATTTGCTGAACACAGACAGCCAGACAGTGAGTGAGGCGCCTCCGTGTTACAGAAGGTAAAATACGTCCCTATAATTCGACAACCGTTGCAGTCTGCGGCTAACAATGTCAAGCTACTGTACAGTCCCAGAACCATGTTTGTCATGCAGAACCAGTGCATCCACTGGCTTGATGAGCAGAGTAGCCCCAACGCCCACCACAAACTGGGAATATTTGGGCTTAGAATTTGACTGGGGAGAAACACAAACAAACAAACAAAAACAAATAAAATAAAATAAAAATAGCGAAGTAACGAGAAGGAAACAGAAACAGAGCTCTAGAGTAGAGAATACGCGTTTTAAAAAGTACAGTACAGTACAGGAGCTGTGGGCGTGTCTTTTGGGGTTTCTCTCTAGTCACTAGTCGACCAAACACTTTCCAGCACGACTGACCTTACAAGCCCATCTAGCAGAGGCCCAACAGGCTCCAGCAGAGAACTGGAGAAAAATTGCTTAGAAAATATAAATTAACACAAAACAAACAATCCTTTGTTTCATTCAGTCTTATTAAAAAAAAAGAAAAAAAGAAAAGGGAGAGATTTTCCAAACCCGATTTCTGGAACCGTAGTAGTAGTATTTGAAGTGTTAAGTAGTAGTCTTGTTGGCGTAGGGACGTGTATGCAGCTGGGGATCGGTGGACCCTAGGTGTCGAGGAAGGTGCGCCTCCTGCTGGCCAGGAGGTCTCTGTAAACTGAGGAGTTGAGGAAGCGGGGGAAGGAGTCACGGTGCATCAGCGTGTAGATCTGCAGCTGGGCCTCCTCGTACATCAAGTTGCTGGGCTCCGCCAGGTTCTGGTTGATGCCTTCCCTCACCCGGGAGTCCAGGCTCACCTGCAGAGCGGATAGATAATGAACTAGTGTCAGGTACACACACACACACACAGACACACACACACACGCGCACACACACTAGACCGGGGTTCCCCAATCCCGGTCCAAATGAATGGCTCGTTATCAGGATTCTAACATTCATTTGAACCAGGTGTGTTGTAGTAGGGAGACGTCTCAAACATGCAGGGCAGCGGCCCTCCAGCACCAGGGTTGGGGAGCCCTGCACTAGACGATCCTACCAACTTACAAAACTTTTTTCAGAATGTTAAAGACAAACTGAAAAGACAGTGGACAAAGTCGCAGGGACAAACTTTGCCGCAATGTCTTCTGTTGTGATTGTATGTGTAATCACAACAACATCATATATATATACATATTTGATCAAATACTTATATTTTTTCATTAATAGTACCAAGTGGGGTTGGGCGACATGGCAATACATTCCACAACTCTGAATGGATAGGTTCTCTACTGACGTGGAGAGAAGAACAAATTATGACACATGAAACAAGGCTTTGGTAATTCCACTCACCCCTAGCGTCAGGTATAATGGGAACATTAAACGTTCTCATTACAAAAACACAGCTATCTTACACGGCCAATGTGCCAGCTCCCACACAGGAGTTTTGTGTTTATGTGTCTGGCTAGACACACGCTCAAGACTCAGACTCAGGACTTGGTGCGAATGTACAGACCCTGCATGGTCAGTGAAACTGCACCTGGAAGACCAACCTTTTCTGCATACCTATTAAACTGTGTACAAACTAGTGATGATGGCTAGGTTTACATGTCACTAGTATTCCACAATTATTCCAACTAAGGAATAAGAAGAATAAGAATTTGATAGGTATCATGTAACTGTAAAATATTCTGAATTAGGCCCTTTTCCGAATTAAGCATTTTCCGATTAAGTCACCTGGGTTATGACACTATCATTAGGGTTTTAGGAGCATGTATACGGCAGATTCTGATTATGAGTCTCAAGTGGGGTTTTTAGATTAATTTGTGTCTAACAATCCATCTGGCTAATCAACCTCAGCACAGTCACATAAGAGCAATATGAGCACTACCTCTTTGGGCGACAATATAGACACGTAGTCTTCATATATGATCCTGGCCTTCTCCTCCACGACAGTGGGGCTGGTCTCCTTCTTTAGTTCCTCACAGGCTATCCAGAAGAGCAGGTTCTCCTCACTGTACTCTGAGCGGAGGAACTCGCGGAACAACTCCCGGCCCTCTAGCGAACGCATCATCTGCTCAAAGCTGCGTGCCCACGACACCACTTCCTCTAGGCTAGGGTGTCTGCAGCACACACACACACACACACACACACACACGCATATATTATAAAACGTATCTGACACACTTGAGAGATATACAGGGGATTTTCATGGTATTACATACTGTTCCTCCGCAGCTTCAATACTGTCCATCTTTGTGCAGGTCTGACGTTCACTCCGCTCAATCCGGTCTTCATTCCTGAAATGAATGGAAGAAAAATAAAATGAGGTAATCTAAATTGTTTCTCTTAGCATCATTACTCTTTATTACAGGTATCTTAAATGTATAGTTATCTTTAATGGCGTTCGGTCAATTTGTTTTTATTGGAAGTCATCTGATCATATTTATCCAAGGAGGTGTGAAAGGTTAAATTGTTAGTGATACAGATATTTAGGTAATCTTTATAGTCACAATGAATGGTTAATAAAATAAAAACACTAATATTTGAAGGTACATCAGCAGTAAATATATAAAAGAAAGCAATCTTTCAAATATGTATACAATACTACATTTAGTCCACAAACTCCTCCTCCAAATTGCATCTGTCAGAGGACAGTTATTTTGTCTCACAGTTGAACATTTTTATAGCAGTTACCCTCTTATCAAATATCATATTGTTGTGGGGTGACAAGACAAAATAAAAGAAAACATATAGCCCAGATTGCTTTAGGCCTAGTACATGTTGCATCCCTCCAACAACTGACCTCATTGCCCTATGCCCACAGGACAACCAACCCATCTGAGTAAAGTGCAGTACATTTAGACTACAGCCAAAAATCTGTTTAAACAACCAAATAGATTCAAAATTAACCATATTACAGTAAGGATGATTAACCTTATTTGATACTGTAGCACTTTGAAAAAGGTTTATTGGCTATTACAAACGTGTATGTTTACCAAATATGTATAGCAAATCTGCACAAAGATTAAAAGGCAGGTTTAGTCAATATTGACAATGCTTGCTAACTATGAGCTCAAATCAAACTCCCTCAGAAGATCCGCCCCACACAATGAAACAATGCATTGTGAGAGGGGTTTGCCACATTGTTTATGTTCCTATTTACGGAGTCAGGGCTGTGTAGATGTACCAGATTATTTTTTCAGAACCCACAGAGAATGCTAAGTTAGCAAAATTAAAAGAGATATTTGGTGAATATAACAAAAAGTGTATTACTACAAAAGCTGACTATACCTGTAAGATTTAGGCTAATGCTTTCCTATTTTCTGCACATGTGCATGGAGTCTTGCATATCGATATACTGTATTGTTGTGGTGTTCACACTTTTAGATAAAATAGATATGAAACTATATCTAACAAAAATAATAATATTAATAATACTACGTACAGATATTATATTAATTATTGTAATGACTAGACCATTTAGCCTTTTACACAGCCTAACTAGTATTAAGAACTTGTTTATAAAGGCCACCAAAGCATTGAATGACCCAATGATACTGAACAACAATTTCTTAATTACGTACTGCACCACACACACACACACACACACCTCAGCAATACACTAGCTGGTGAAGATGCAAGCCTGTTGCATGTGTCTTTGATGATACCCTACATACTATATCACATCATATAACAGCTAGGCTTCAACAAGCTAGACAAACATCCTCAACACACACACACACGGACATCTCTCAAAGCCTGCTACAACATACAGTGAGCCTTCTATTTTCGTCACTCCGCGGTCAATTTTATTTGCTCTCGTCGCGGCTCGTCAAAAAGTCCCTATTGTTTGGCGATAATGGGCCGAGCTAGCTGCAACCCCGGGCGCGCGCGCACACACAACACGGCTAAATATACAAGCTGTTATTCATGGATGTTTTGCATGTGATGCGTCGGTGGAAAAAAGAAAGCGGCAGCTTTTGGGACGGGCGGAGGGCTGGCGAGGGGTTTTGGGGGAGGATGTGGCAAAGGGGGAGTATCAGCGACTCCCAGGTGCATTGTTGGAAATCACACTGGACCCAATCACCGTGGAGATCCAGGGTTGGACTCACCAGACGATAGTGATTCTCTCTCTCTCTCGCTCTCTCTCTCTCAGAAAGAAAGAAAAACTGTCTAAGAAAAAGAAGAAGAAAAAATTCAATAAATAAAAAAAGGTACAGGGCTTGTACATTTTTCAATGGCATTGAAAAATGTCTCAGCACAGTTGAAGAGTCTCAGACTACTCACTATGGGTCTGGTCCACAAGATGTCCCCACTCCAGACTAAGTGGTGTGAAAGAAGCCCAACATTCACCATTCATCAGCCAAGAACAATGTTTCATTCATCTCGCTCTCCCTCTCCACCAATCCTCTCTCTCAAAGCACCACAGCAGTTGCTGGGTTTTGTGCCTTGCTCAGGGGCAGAGTATAATTGTAAACCTTTTTCTTTTCAATCCGAGCTCATGCAGCACCGTCAACGCTGAGTAACGTTGCAAGTGCAAGCATTTATGAAGCAAAGTAAATAGGTAAAAATTAGCAAAAAACTGTTTTATTGTATCATTTTGAGGGTAAATGTATAGTATATATGTATATATGTAAATATATTAGAAAAATACCTAGCATTGTGTGCAAACAAAAACGCATGCCAACCAGACCAGAGAACATTAATTAAGTCTCGCTTGCTTAAAGCTACAGTACAATGACAACGTTTAGCCTAACTATAAGCATTTGAGAGACAGGTGGAAGGCTCCACAGCTTGTGGGCCACTACACACAGACATCTGTTCTGTGTCACTTGCTCCACAAATGTCAAAGCAGACATCTCTGGTGGTTTTCATACAATTCCATAAAAGTCCTTCAGTTCAGCAGTGGAGAAAAGAAAAATCTCCACTGAGATCCCCCCCCCCCCCCCCCCCATCCCCATCCCCGGAAGAAAACAGATCAGCGATAACAGAAAAGTTCAGCTCTAAATAGTCTCAGTATCTTCTGTCCATCAGCACTATGTCACACAAGCAACTTGTGCTGTGACCATCTTGATAATGTACATAATGTAGGCCCCTGTAAGCATGTCAGCAATATCAGAAAGTGGGGTGGTAGATTGTCATTGGCTGTTAGCATCGTCACTCGCATGTCTGTACACATCATTCCGTCACATCGCTAGTGAGGTGATTTATTTAATTTAAGCAGTGACCATAGCCTATTTAGCAAAATATGCAAGCCCTGCAAACAAGTTTTACAAGGAATTCCTCCATATCAATTTAATGACCGATTTGGTCAACGAGATAGTCACAGGGTTGCACGATATTGACCATTGGCTGATATAGTGAGTGTTAGTTATTACGCTCGCTTGGTCGACATTGGACCTGCTAGAGGAGTAGCCCACGGTTCCAGTAGAGACACTTTCCCAGTCATTTAATGGGAAAGGCTAACAGCAAGATGGCCATAACTGAACACAGTGACGCCACATTCAAATTAAATCGTTATTCAAATTAAACGCTATCTGACAGATGAATATCCTGTATGGCAAACAGACACATTGTATGGTACACTCTTTTTGCATATTTTTTTTTCTTTATGTCAACATAAAACAAATGTCAGGCACAATAAAGCTATTGCCAACTTAATGTGTTTAATAGGTGTACAGACTTCCTCTTACATATAAATACTGTAGGTTTATTTTTCATTATTGTTTAGGCTGTATTCTTTTACTGCAAGGGTAATAACAAAAATGTATTTAAATAATTTAGTCCTGAATCATGTGACAGTCAGGTGAAAAATATCTATTTGGCTTCAAACTCATACACTGGACATGACAATAACCATTAAGAATATTTTAACTTACTAAATCTAAGTGTTCGGTATTGTTGGACCAGCGGCTAGCGAGCTCGGACGGTTCTCTTTCTTGGACACTACACTTTACTTTGTGTTTAAACTGCTGAGCTACTACAAAGTCCTTATAGTCCTTAAAAAAGTTTGGTGACTTTTCCCCCACAATAAAGTTTAAAAAGCAACTTTCCCCACATATTTAACTTCTACTATTTGTGCAGTGTCAGTGCAACCACACGATTAGATAAATAGTTTAATGCTTGGCAGTTACAAAGCAGATGATTGGCTCTTTTTCTCCAACTGCTAAATTTGCCATGGTAGAATTCTCCCATAGAGCTACCTAATTATACGAGTTGCATGTCTCCATATAGAGAGCCGAAGTCACGTCCACATTATGGGACCTGAGTTAGGAAAAAATATGTATGGTAGTCAACGGCGAGAATACAATTATTTTTAGATCCTGTTTGAATTGTGACACGAAGTACACATATGATGTGTGTCTATATTCAAGCTGAAGGCTGAAAGCCACATGTTAATGTACCTATCCCCTGGCGTACACAACATTTGAACGCCTTTCTTTTAAAAATTCCCTGGCTCCCAACCTCTGATTGTGTTATACTGTGTAGGCTATAACTATATTCCCCTGCCAATAATACTGACCTCCCCATATTTGACCACAACAAACACATTTGTATTTAAAATATCTGCCCAGTCTCCTTTACATTTCACACTTTTGTATTTGTATCGTGTATGTCTAATATGTATGCTGTCTTAGTCAAATGTTTTTATATTATGGGTCTTTTAATTTGTAATGTAAGATGTCCTTGAGTGTCTTGAAAGGAGTCCTTAAATAAAATGTAGTATTATTATTATTATTATTATTATTATATAAAAGATAATTGTTCAAGCTGAGAGTATCCTTACATACTGTACTATGCCACCGGTGGGTCCATGTTGAGGTTTTTCTTTTTACTTTTCATCAAATTTGTCTTTAAACGGTACAGTAACAGTCCTGCATGAGTTAGACAGGCTTCATATCTCCTCTGTTCACATGTACGTATGCATTGGGTATAACAACAATCTGGGTGTTATTCAGTAGCACTGAATTTCATTTACACTGACACTTTTAAAAATTGACATTTATCTGCCTTATTTAGCACACACTAACTAGTAGCAATGATAAACTGTAACAAAATCAGTATATCACACAACCTTCATTTGCATGAATTATTAACAAGTGGGCGGTTCAAATATTTCACAATGTTACTCAACAGCTGACTAGAAGTGCCTAGGCATCACAATAGGCAAAAACTATCTAATGTGTTTGATAACAAGGCTAATATGGCTTTTTACGCATTTTATGTATGTCCATAATGCACATTTTGTCCTAACAAACCATTATATAAATAGTATGAAAAAACTGCTCACATATACAAATGTCCTCAATGCAAAGCAGCTAAGTTAGCTAGCATAAAGAAAGAACAAAATGGAAGGCGAGGAGGAGAGAGAGCGAGAGAGAGAGAGAGAGAGAGAGAGCGAGAGAGAGAGAGAGAGAGAGAGAGAGAGAGAACAGCACCTGCCAGGAAGAGCAGCTTACCAAAGACATTTACAGCAGCCGCACCAGCAGAGGCAACAGGTGTTTGGTCGGGGCTGTCCAGGGGCACGAGGAGGGCCCTCG
The DNA here is from genome assembly GCA_025399855.1 of Forbesichthys papilliferus. NCBI lineage: Eukaryota > Metazoa > Chordata > Actinopteri > Percopsiformes > Amblyopsidae > Forbesichthys > Forbesichthys papilliferus. Next base: position 21,354 of record JAODOY010009566.1, on the reverse strand, counting down.
ATGTGTGCCGCCTGTCTTTTTCTCATCTCCACTCCACTCAGACTCTGGGGCTGCCAAACACACAAACACACACACACACACACACACACACACACGTGCATAGCAGGGAGAGAGAGCTCTTAATATTAAATAACCATTAAATGAATAACAACACGGTTGTCTCAAAATAGCGGGAACACGCACGCTGAAGAATAAAGCTATTTGGTGGCAAGCCAGTAGCCTGTCTTTGCCGCGAGAGACATTTTAGTTTGCGCAACGTGAAAAAGTTGTTGTGCGCTCACACGCACGCGCACGTGAGTGTTTAAAACTATTATGTTCGCCAGGCGTTTGACAAACATACTGACTACTTGTTTAATGACATAGTGGAGAACAAAAAAGGAATTGTCCACGAACCACAGACAGCGGCAGCTTTTCAATTCAAGTAAAATAAAGAAGACTGTAATTCATTACCGGTAGTCATATTCCCTGGTAGACAATACACATTGTGTTTCAATGTGCACCGATACATTTAAATTGATGATCCACTAAACTATTTTTTTGCCATGTTTGGTAAACACGGTCTATTGCAAAATGTGTTACACTAGGTCCAAAAACAAGTTATCATGTATTATATATATTGCTGTATTACTACAACAACATAAATGTGTACCAAATTAGTATAATTATAGGACAGAGTACAGCATTCTTGGATCCCTGTGACAATACCATGTTCTCCAAAGTTCTATTATTAAACAGTCAGTAAATGTTACGAAAAGCCCGTAATCAGACTAGAGGTCAACACAACAGCGTAGCGTAACACAGAAATGAAAGTGCTAATGAGGAAATGCAACAGCTAAGCAAAAGCCAGACAACTCTGTGGCATTTACCCAATATAACGCCGAACAGTGTGTACACAGGGCAAATGTCTAGATTGCTGTATGCCATTATAGCTCCCCTCCCAGATTCTATGTGTACTGTGAAGTGTTGTTGGAGAGGGCGAGACCAGTGTCAACACATTTCTGTTGTTCTCTGGTCCTGTTGAAGTATTGTTTCTTGCCAGTGTGCCATGTGTCTTGTGACAATAAGTGGCTTTTAAGCTCTGTAGTGTCAGTATAATTTAGCGTTGTTCTTTTAGGTGCCTATTGTCTTGTCAAGCCAACATTGCCGATCTTTAACACACTGCAAGTTCAGCTGTTATTCGAACTTTGTGGAAATGTTGCCTTGCCTACAGCATAACAAAGCAACTAAACCCAAAACATCGAAACAATATCATTGCACTGCACGGATTCGATTATTATTTGTACATAAAGAAATACTATTGGTCCACTGATCCCAATTAAGACTATAAAAGCCCTCGGATGCCTTAGTTCTAGATGTGTACACGATGTCCTCGTATCGAACCATCGCGATACAGACGTTACATTTTGGTGCATGCAGTCGTACGGTATGGTGCAAAGGTAGATGACCATAATGCGGAACCAAAATTCCCAAGCGCAATCTTTAACCTGTAAGCCTTTTTTTGAGCTGACTGGCATTATAACACAATGGCGAGTGAAAAACACCAATCTGATTCTTTTAAATCAGTTGTCTGGGAAAATGTTTGGCGAGTGGTGGCTCTAACTATAATGGTGTGGATAGACAAGACAGATTCAACTTTATTGTTGCAGAGCCATTTCACAATGTATGTACTGCAGAGCCATTTCACAATGTATGTACCAGGCAGTATTTGCACGCGGCACACCTGCCCATATACACAGTAGTGTTAGGAGGCGTTGCCTGTGCTTGTAAAGAACAATCGGCCATGCGCCTCCAATGTACGGTCAAATGGGATTCATCATTCTTGCTAAATGGTAATGCAAAATGGTAGCTAGCTAGAATGGTAAAACCCAACTAGTTAAGCTTAGTTTACTAAACGCTGCAAGATATCACAATGTAGCAATACATCGACAAATAACAACAATCAAACAAATTAAACTTACCTCCACAGTCATGGTTCATACCATCAATAATCACTAGCAAAATGTAAAATGCATACTGTATTCCAACCAACTGTATGGAAAGGGATGTCGCCCCCTCCCCACCCAACACCCCCCACACCCCCCCTCCTTTTCCTACTGTATCTTTGACATTGCTAACATACTGCAGTGTTTCTCTACCATCATGATACAGTCAGTCAAGACGGGCTCAGTCGACCTGCCTGCTATGCAAATGTATAGTCACATGACCACTTGAGCGGCAATCAGTTATTCAGAGTCTGGGCAGCCGGCATGCGAGAACAGGCGGGCGAATGCAAAGCGGCAGCGAGGTACGGCTTTGTTCCACCACTGAAGGAGAAGGCCCGGTGAAAGGACATGCAAATATGGTGTGGAAACACAAATAAAATTGACAAATAACAGTGGGAGAGAGGGAGTCATGGGAAAGACGGAAGTGCGGTATATCTCTCTGATAGATTTCTCCAATTAGAGTGAGGCCCGTATTCGGCAGTCGACTCAGCTCTCTTATCAGAACACATTTGTAATGTGTTCTGATGCATTTCGCTATGGCGACATCCGGTTCAGCTCTACTCTGGTAGATCTTTTAGATGCGAGCTGGTGCCTTAGTTTAACCAGTTCAATCCGGTTTAGCTCTACTCTGGTAGATCGTTTAGATGCAAGATGGTGCCTTAGTTCAACCAGTTCAACCACCACAGTTTCCTGCCTTGATGTCACTTGACAACTTGCCGTTAGCAAGCCATAGTTCCTGATCAAGGAGCACAACAGCACTATATTATTTAAACTATGCCATTTTGTTTTAGGAAGCAATTTGTTGCAGAACCAATGTTGGTGAATTATGCTGGTAAATTCTGTTGAAATGCAACAACAATACAATTAGTGATTTGGTGGCAGCACCATGACAATGACAATTATTAACAAACAGGTGAGCAGGATGCTTAAGAAACTGGGGTCTGTGCCACCCGGGACGTGAACACCGCTCTCCCACAGAGAGTGGATGCTCTACACTTCAAATGAGAGGTGCGTTCAGAATTGGCGAACGTTCGTGACGAACATGTTTACTTTGAACTTGAATTTTTAACAAATTGTGTAAACATTCCAAAAATATTTGATTTAAACTGTCGCACTTCGTACAGCTTCAGCGGGTGTTCGCCGAGAGCTGCCTCCTCAAACCGTTTGCTTTTGTTTGCAAATGTTCACGGTGACCACAAACGCTAAACTGTTTAAACATGTTTGTAAACGCTCGCAAACGTTCGCTATGTTCGCCAATCCTGAACGCACCTCTGGTTTATGCAAACTATGTCGTCATAGCCACGCACATGTAGTGTTTGCCATCGGTTACACTCTCATTCAAATAGAACCATGGAAATTTGAATGAGAGGACCATGAGACGCACCAATGCCATATTGTTCGACTGGAACAATTACGTCAAAATAACAGAAGCGGAACCTACCATGAGAATTAATGACGTCCTAAAATCATGACGCTGAGGTAACAGGTTGCTAGATATCAACAGGCTGGTTGATTGAGGGACTGACTGCCCGGCTGGTTGAATGTATGTGCGGCTGTCAGGTTGTTGGGCTTCCTTAATACAAAGGGTGAGGCAAGGACGTTGTTTTCACTGCAGGGGAGAGAGAATGCTGGTTTCACCATGCCTGACCCACTGACATAAAAAGGGACTGCAACGGTGAGGCAAAGTGCAATTTCACTTGCTGCTCACCCCTGTCAACCACAGCATCTGAAAAACAAAAGGAAAAAATAGATCATAAACAGATAATCAGCTCCATTACTCATTTTAACTCTTAATTCCATACTGAACAGTGGGTGAATAGTGAATTTACGTATTGACTGACGGGGGTGCAAAAGGGTGCGAAATCTAGATACAATAAGATGTTTATTTTTGGCCCACAACAACCTGATAATGTTGTCCCTAATATGTTTGTGAAATATTGCAATATTTGAGTAAATGTGAAAACCAAAGTGGGACGTTAATTGACTTTGTGTAGGCTTCTGAACTGTGACACAATGTACCACAACAGGATTTGTGAAGTAATATCATCATCATTAGATGATCAAATTAAGATAATATTGATATCTTCACCTTCACCTACTGCCCCATTGGCACGCATACTATCCAAAAAGGTGCTTGGTTTGAGATGTGATCGCTTCGATAGCCATTACAAACATTACCTGAAGTGAAAGTGCCAGATTGTACTGTAGCTGCAGTAAACCCACTATGGAATCACATCTTCTATGAGTTTGGTGCTGCTGAACAAACAACAAAGTATGGGGCAGCAGGATGGTCCATTCGGAAGGTTGTGGGTTCGAACCCCGGAGTTGTGTAATTGTCATTAAAACATTTTTCTTTACTGCTGTCTATATTAATTATTAATTACTTTCATTGTTGTTTATGTTTTATGGAAATACAGATAAATAACAAGCAAGAGAATTCCCTCACAACAAAAAGGTATGCTGCCGGTTTATAGAAGAAAACTATACATTATATTGTGCTTTTCTTTTTTTTTTTACTTGAATAAAATGCCAAGTTGACCAAAAGCCAGTACAACTGGTGTATTTAGATTAAATCTTGCAGAAACTAGATTCCCAACACAATCGATTGTTGTTCCATATTTATTACTAGTGTCTTGCTATGCTTAATTGCCGGTGACCACAAAACCACAACTTTAATCGACAGCTAAAGATGAACGAGCACATTGTCTGGCATTCACTGGCTCAAAACAAATCTTCTACAGGAAACTCGCTGCAATGTGGGCGTTCTCGGAGCTGTGGGGTTGCATGGTCCTGTTCAGCGGGTAGCGCCAGTTAAGTTGACGACCCAATGTATGATGCATCAAATCAAAAGTTATTGCAGCAGTATCACTAAATGCGTTGCACATGTCGGAAAGCCGATGCATATTATCCTTAGATAAAAGTACGATGGCTCATCGAATAGAGCGGTGTGTACTAGCTTAGCTGGTTAGCAGCTGGTTGGGTGTTTTGAATGGTTTCTCTTGCAGCTGTCTGATCGGAAGCATCTGAACCATAGTCACTGCAGGTTAGGCGAGTAAACGAGAAGATTTAACGGCAAAAAACAGTTATATATGATGTGATATTATAAGAGGACTGCGCCGGGTTGACTGTCGCAATTACTTTATTTTTTAACAACACTCACTTTCTTCTCGCTAGCATAGCCAACAAGCAGTCCGTGATCCGCTATCTCTTGATGCGATAGGAGCAGCGACTAGCCCTGTGCTAACGTCAGCTAGCGAGCCGCTGCTAGCGATCTGAATGGAGCATTTGCAGAGATTAATCATCATCTTACCCTCTTTTCTTATGCTGTCAGTGTCGCGGGGTGATAGATTTGGATGCACGTTGGCTCGATGCTTATTTAATGACATCGTAAATGGGAATCCAGTAGTGAAATGTCCATCGCAGCTGTTTTTCTGCCATCCGCCCAACTTCAGCACCGAACGCCGCCGAGCCCCTGGATGCACTGCGCAGGCGCGTTGTCGCCGCTGTCAGCTAGAAGCCGATGGTCGGGCTGCAGCGTGAAGATGCACTGTGCCCCTAAACGTGTACAGGAGATTATCTTTATGCTACACGGTTATGTTGTGAGATGTTACATGCTATTGATGCTTTACTCGTTATTTTAAATATATGACTAAATATTTAGGGTACAATTTATTTAGTGTTTGGCTATAATACAGTAAATAATAGAGTAGTAGAGTAACATCAAATGTATGCACAGCCTGATATTATATGTATTATTATATTTGAAATATAATTGTATAATTTAGATGGCAACATTATAGCAAAAGTCACATACTACCAATGTTTATGAAAACATAACGCCTGTCTTTCCCAAAGGTGTCATAAATTTAATCTTCTTCAATATCACATTTTTCATCATTAATACTTAACTTAAACTTAGCTACTAATGTATGCTATTTGTTCTGAATATAGCGACTGAATCATAACGTTTTTCTTCTGTGTGCTTCACTATCACCTATAGGCCCATCGCATCAGAATATAATAGAATAGAGGCACAGAGAATAAGCGAAGTTACTAGGACCTAGAATATTTCTTTTAGGATCAAATAAATATAGCCTAGTTGCTTGTATATTTTATTATTGTAATAGAACCGAAGAATTGTGAAACCACACAGCTTTCTTACATTAGAGATGGTAGTCGCGGCACACGAGACTGCCGATGTACGTTCATCTGATGTATTGTTGCCTCTAGCTACATGTGACAATGCCCAATGTATATTTGGCTGTGTCGACCACTGGGGGGCAGCAAACCTCTGCTCTCTTTATGACTCACTCACTCTTTCTTTGTACATGTACGCACACATGTACCGCAAACACAAATTGTATTGTTGCACTATTCATCCAGCACATCCTGACAATATTATATCTAAATAATACAGTGCACTTATATAAACATACTGCTACATGCAGTTATCTGCTGTAGAAAAAGTGTTCTTTACCCAATCAACATGAAAGAGCCTAAGAAGTAATGCTTCATCCAAATGGGAAGTACTGAAAATGTCACATCGTGGCGAAAAGTGTCTTTCTGGTGAAATATTTGATTAGTAAATTAACTATGCTCTTAAAAAGTATACTACATTCGTGAGCTTGTACAGATTTGTGTATAAAAGAAGAGTTGGAATGCCATTTCCATTATTTTAATCAAATGGAATGTTTACGTGTCCAAAGCTGGAGGGGAGAAGTCGCCAGAACATCTTCAGAGGACATGGATAGATGGATGGAAGACTCACTATGTTCCCACCCGTAGAATTAGCATTACACACACACAATACGTATGGATAGTTATATCAGATCCGTGGACTGATTATATGTTAATTTCATAATAAACAACTGAATACCACATCTACCTCATTGAAAAACATGCATATTAGCTCTCATGTCCTACAGTATATATGGCCCAATATCATTGTGTGTGTGTGTGTGTGTGTGCATATTTGCTCTCATGTCCTACAGTATGTTTGGCCCAATATCATTGTGTGTGTGTGTGTGTGTGCGTGTGTGTGTGTGCATTTTTGCTGTCATGTCCTACAGTATATATGGCCCAATATCATTGTGTGTGTGTGTGTGTGTGTGTGTGTGTGTGTGTGCGTGTGTGTGTGCGCGTGTGTGTGTGTTGATGAAGGAGTGGTATTCATGTGAGTCTGGTTGTTATAAAGCAGAAAAACAGTACAGAAAACATTGGCAACTTAAAGACAGAGTCAGCAGTGAAATTCCTAGCTATGCCTGAGTGTCTTACTACCAAACCGTGTCAGCTAGAGACAAATATAAACATGCAAACAGCAGGGCGTTGACATTCTGTTTACAGCCAGCTGTTCTCAAAGAAAAAAGTAAGGATGAAAGATTTTTTTTTTCAATACATTATTTCTTTATATATGAATGTTTACATCTGCATGCATGAAGATTGCACATTCATTATACCATAGTGTATAGTGTCCATCCATCCATCAATCTTCATCTGCTTATCCAGAGTCTGGTCGCGGGGGCAGCAGCTCCAGTAGGGGAGTAGTGTAGAGTGTAGAGTATACTGTATATAAAAGAATGTATGAGAAGAAAAGCTGTGTACTCCAACAGACTTCAATGGTCCATAATTCTAGTCAAGTAAAGTTTTAATATAATGACCCTTAATCACATCACAGTCTCAAAGGACTTTACAGGCCCTAATTTCAAGTGGAAAAAACAGCACACACTTTGCCGGTAATAGGCCTATAGAGTGTCATCTGAAACCCAGTATGTTGTATTTAAGACACATCACCCAGGAATGTTACCCATTGGTGTACCAGAGAAAATGGAAACAGAGGATTCAAAGGATGGAACTTCCGCATAACATTTTGGAAAGAGCGACGCAGCGTTCCATGCAAGTCAATGGAAGGTCCACAGATTTCACCATAATATTGCCCATTATTTCTCTCTAGGGACGTTAATGGGTATTTTAACATATTTAGTATATTATTAACATTATTTACTATATAACTTTTAAGGTATAGTCAGCTTTTGCAAACTAAATGTAACCTAATACACTTTTTGTCAAATTCAACAAATATCTCCTTGCATTTTGCTATCTTACCATTTTCTGTATGTGTTAAAAAAAGAATCAGATACTTGGTGGCGAACACCGCTCATATTGACAAAGTCGTAGCACTATGCTTTGCTTCACAATGCATTTCGACGTGTGAGTCGGTGTCACGGCGGAATACTATTTTGATTTGAGCTTGAAGATAGCAAGAATTACTGACCCTGCCTTTAATTCCCACGATCTAATGTACCTACGATCAATCTGAGGCCACAACGATTTTTCTGCAGCAAAAATTGTCTCGGGCCATGCATGGTAGATCTATCTGTCTGGGAGCTGCCTATATGTCAGCCTCCACAGCAAAATGCTATTGGTGACACGCCCACTTAAGAGATCAGAAGTGTTACATTTTTGCTTCCATTGAAATGCATTACAATGCTCCATCTTGTTGTTATTCCAATATATTTACAATATATTGGCTGGAGTGCCAATCAATCTGCATAAACAGTAGGCTCCTACAGGAAAGTGTTCAGTAATTGAATGGATGACGCACAAGGACACCCAGAGAGCAAAAGGCATCCAGCTCCACGAATACTTTGGTATCGGGACTACTACATACATATAGATTTATACATCTCTATTAATGTGGATGATTTTAAAAATTGTTTATTTATGTATTTACAGTATTTGTTGTTTGTATGTCCGTGTAAATGCATCTTACAGTACACGTTGGGAAACCTCAAATTCCGTTGTATGGTTCTCTGTACAATGACAATAAAGGATTATCTATCTGTCTTTGCCTGGCTAACCTTGCAAAGGCCAGAGTAACAATGTAATTCCTATCTTATACCAGAATTCAGTGTTGGGAGATCATTTTATATCCGCCAACTATAATGATATTAATACTGAGCTCAGCTGACCATGGGAATACAGACACTCACTCACATTTACCCCCAAGTGAAGTAACCTGAAAGTATACAGTATACCGGTAAATACAGAACAGCTTCCTACAGACATTGCCCTGGAGAAATAGAGGGAGTCACAGCCAGTGTTTTGGATTACACCCATAAGTGGTGGCCTGCCCTGGATATGTGCAAAGTAAGGAGCTCAAGTTTATTTTTCCAACAGAAGGCAAGATATATCACCACTGCAGGGGGAAATATAGGGTTGTTATACCCTCAGTTTTCACAGAGTGGCTGAAAAATGAATCAGAGGGCAGAAATTACACTCGATGGACAGTAAATGGATCAAGTCAAGACCGGCGTGATACAGTAGATGTACTGTATGGCAGAAACTCCCAAAACAGCATTCCGTGCATTGGAAACACATTGATGTTCCCAAGAAACACCAGAAGCACTACCTGGAGCGGCCTGGCGGATATTCAGTCACTCTGAGTGCATTGAGGTAGAAACAATGACACCAACAGGAATGGATTCAGTTCACTGAGGCCAAAAGCATTAAACACAAAATGACTCTTGCCTGCCACCCAGTTACATATGGAGCAGCTGAGTGCTCAGTCCGAATACTAAAACAAAAGCACTTGGTGGTACGTGAACAAAAATCACACTAATATCTGAAATAAAAGAGAACTTTCTCCTTTGTTAGAGTATTATTGTACGACATATTAGTATGCACCATTCATTCACAGACACTAGCAGTCAGCTGTTTTGGAAGGGGAGCTTTTCACCAAAGTCTTACATTCATTACAGGTGTATAGACTGAACTGCAATATAGAAGAGCAAAACAAACCTACATGGCTACAGGTCTCTGTCTCGGTTGCATCTAAACTCTGTAACATTGAGGCAGCGAGACAGTATTGTCCTCACGTCAGTAGACTTTCTAAAATATTACAGGGGGCATTTTCTGTATCATATAATCTCCAATCTTTCTCGTCTCTTTTCAACTATTCATGTCTCTCCTGGACATGTTATGGAAATGTCCCACTCATGTTCGTACAGTAGGGACACAAATCGATCAGGTGGGAAGAAATGATTCTGCACATGAGAGAGAGAGGGAGAGAGAGATTATATCTGACAGGGAAATAGCGAGTATCTCATATTTCAACTTGGACACGATGAGCATGCCAGGATGTCAATTTCTAGTCAAATTTAGATTTAAATTCAGAACCATAATCTATATTCAGTCAGGACTGCAAAAAAGTATTTACATTTGGAGGTATGGCTCTGTTCTGGGAGCTCCCTGTCCTTTCCATGCACATACATGGAAAGCCACAGGCAGCGAGAGCAGCCCCCCCCCCCGCCCACCCACCTTCCTCCTAGGATCAGAACAGAGCAAACCACAAAGACAACAGACAATGAGCAACACAGTCGCACAACAGAACATCTTATCTTATCTTGCTTATTCCAGTCAAGATGCAAAGTTAAAGTTTTATAATAGCAAAGCAGTAAGCGCAGTGACATTGCGGGTAATTAGATAGTAGCAAATACCCTTCAAATCTTTTCAACATTTTTATGAAACTAAAGTATAAATCAAGGTCAAAACTGCAGTTTGTATCTCACTAAGTGTTGTGGGCACGTCAGAGAGTTATTTTAATGTTTTTAATCTACAGTATAACTTAATAACTAATAATAATTTAATAATATTCAACACCAGTATAAACATAGATGGCTGAAAAGGACAAAACCATTTAAATACCAGTTTTCTCCTCCGGTGCTAGTCTTTCCAAGCCCCTTATAGTATACAAGGAGACATGCCAAACTGCTCCCGGTGGTTGGTTGCACCTCTCATGGCAGCAATCACTATCGTTGTATGAATGTGTGTGTGAATGAGTGAATGTGAGGCAGAATACTGTAAAGGGCTTTAGATAAAAGCGCTATATGAATGCAGTCCATTTACCATAGTATCTATTGTGAAGTTTGTCCAGAGAAATGTATGCAGTACATACATTTGAATTCATATCATGCATTGCTTGCATGAAACCATCCGCTGATTTATTGAAGACTTGTCTGTTGCTCAAATAAATGCTTTCTGCTCCTACCTCCTGCTCAATTAAATTGAATGACTCACTAACAATGACATGTTCTCTTTTTCTGTCAGGGAAATAGCATATACGGGTACAAAACATGCACATGTTAACCGACAACAGTCTGGGGAATACACTAAGAAATGGACTGAACCTTCTGAATGTTCAATTAACTTTTTCACTGAATGACCAGTTTCCTCAAATGTTCCCAGCGTTTTTGAACTACTTTCAAAGATGTTTGCTGCGTGTAATGCGTTTAATGGACATATTTTCATGGTGTTTTCGTGTATTCGTCGCTATTTAGTACCATTACCTTATGTTCATCTTAAATGTATGCAATCTCATTCTGATATAAAATGCATGAAATGCTGAAATTGAATATGTTGACACAGCCATTAAGGACATATCCTGGAATTGGAACAGCGACGCTGTGCACAGACAGACGTGGTTCTAGAGTCACGCTGGATCTACCATCATCTTGTGCATCTGTACTGTAACACAACAATGTACAGCGCTAAAACACAAACAATGACTTTGTTGTAGTTAGCCATGAGAGCGTTGTTCAACCCACAGCCCAAATCGTGTTCATTGAACTTGTACCAAACGTTCCACCACCCTGAACGCAGAGTAGGGCTATTGTACACATGTAGATGAGGTCAACACAGGGCAGGGAG
>JAODOY010009548.1:0-29529 GCA_025399855.1 Forbesichthys papilliferus | reverse complement strand
GAGAGAGAGAGAGAGAGAGTCAGACGAAGATATTAAGCCATAGAGTATGAGAGAGGACGAGACAGATAGAGACATAACAAACACACACACACATGAACACAGGAGTAGTTTAGGGAAAACAGCTACTAATATGGGATGTGGGTTATATAACAGTTATGTTACATTGATCTTCATGTTATGTTCTGTATACTGATATACTGTTTACCCAAATTGTATGTAACAGTTGTGTTATTGATGTCCAAATTGTTGCACGGACAATATTTTAGTTTGTTTTATTTGTTATGCTTCGGTAACATTGTCTTTGAGCTTTCATGCATTGAACTGAACTGAATTGAAGTTGACATAGTGATAGGATGTGAGAAACAGCAAGTGAGAGATTGAGAGGGAGAGAGAGAGAGGGAGGGAGGGAGGAGAGGTTATGACATTAAACCAGGGAAAGGGAGACTAATATTCTTCACGTAGTGAAGGACAAGACCGACACTTCTAAGCGGACAGATATATAAGGCAAGGGGGAGGGGGGATCTCAGAGGGGTCCTAATAATGGTGATCCTTGCGAGCGTAAGTGTCCTTGATATTCCAGGCCATTTCTGCGAGGGTGCGCTAATCCACGCCATGGGAGAACCATGACAATATCCAGGTCATCCATATGCACGCCCTCTCTGTCTCTCTCTCTCTCTCTCTCCCTCCATCCCTTCCTCTGTCGCAGACGTTCCTCTGGGATTCATCCCCGCGTGACACCCTATCTCTTACACTCATACTTTTGCAGATAAAAAAACGGAACCTATTTTCCATTTTTACTGTTCCACCGGCATCTATTTATTCCCTCTCTTGTCACGGTTGGGTACAAAGTTCCCAGTAGCTGCGGATACTGCAGCTATAGCTTACCACTAGCCTGCCTGCGTTTATTTATGTATTCATGTACTTCTTTTTTTAAAGGAACACATATGGGGGATAACGCACGTGGTCACGCTTCGCATTACGCCATCTTGGGCACGTGCATTTACAGCGCTATGCTGTACTGTATTGGCCGTTCTTGGTTGAACGCGACCGCACCATCGAACTATATATTAGCGCGCTGCAAGCTAACTGGCCTTCTAGGCATGTAGAAGTTCCTGCAGGTGGGGAAAAAATGGACAGAGAGAGAGAGAGAGAAACAGAAACTGATAGAGAGAGAGGTAAACAGAGAGAGAGAGGTAGAGAGAGAGAGTGAGAGGTAAACAGAGCGAGAGAGAGAGAGAAACAGAAACCGATAGAGAGAGAGAGAGAGGGGTAAACAGAGAGAGAGGTAAAGAGAGAGAGAGAGAGAGAGGTAAACAGAAACCGATAGAGAGAGAGAGGTAAACAGAGAGAGAGGTAGAGAGAGAGAGAGCGAAAGGTAAAGGGAGAGAGAGAGGTAAACAGCGAGAGAGAGAGAGAGAAACAGAAACCGATAGAGAGAAACAGAGAGAGAGAGAGAGGGGTAAACAGAGAGAGGTAAACAGAAAGAGAGAGGTAGAGAGAGAGAAACAGAGAGGTAGAGAGAGAGAAAGGGTGCTGCAGTAACAGACTCAATCCGTCATGCAGGATTACAGAGTAAGCTTCTCCGCGGCCATAGATGCGGTTTTTATGGGAAGAAACACAGGGCCTTTTGAAAAGGATGAAGGAAAAGATCCCTGCCATCCCTGCACCACATTAGACACAAAGCCAATAGGAGGGGATTCTCACCACCTGGGGTCTGCGCTGCCCCACCCCCTCCCTTATCCCTCCCCGTCAGGGTGGCAGGGTTTCCGAGCAACAGTGTGCAGGGGGCTACTTAACTCCCCAAACCCCTGCATTCAGACAGACACTGGGGTGGTGGAATGGTTACCGCGCATGGAGTTCAAGGTGACCTTGGATTCCACTAGCTGTGTGTGTGTACATCTGGAAGCAAATGACTGTATCTGTTTCTCTTGAGGCCTCTCTGTATGTACACACGTTTGTGTGTGTGTGTGTGTGTGTGTGTGTGTGTGTGTGTTAGTGTGGGGCGATGCACTGCAGACAGCTTTACAATCCCGGTATTACATGCTGTTAATGCTCCCTGCGCTAAAGAAACCCCCCCACACACGCAAAAAAAAAAGAGCCCATCTTTGATCTCTCACGTTGTCCAGTATCGTACTGCGGAGACGAACAAACTCGACAAACCTTCCTTCAGCATACACCCACCACCTCAGCTTACCACTTTGAACTAACACCAAACAAGGTCGCTGTATAAAGCGAGGCTTCCAGGGAAAACACTGTGAAGTGGAGAGGAAGGGAGATCGTACTGTGTTGTGCTGTATAGCCCACGTAGAAGAGGCACTCATTTGCTGGCTCGCAAGCGTATGAAGGCACACGATCGCCGCGGTGTTGGCGAAGCTAACACTACAGTATACAACCTCGTGGGCCGCACGCACATTATTTGTCCTGTGTTCTTTATCCAAATCGTCACCCATGGTGATCAGCTGTTGAAAAATAAACAGAAGAAAACAAATAGAGAGATAGAGACAAAAATCTAACGATTCTGAGATCGAAGCGACGTCGTTAAAATCACAAATATTCAAAAATGGTGAGAAGGGAGAGATAAACTCCTATGCTAATAAAGTTGAGACTTAAAGTGATTCCAAAAATGTGGATTCAAAACGGTTGCAGTAGGTTGCCTCCAGGTCTGTACACACACACACACACACAACACTAGCTCAACACTAGCTCAACAGGCTAACAACAGGATGTTCCAATGCAGAAGGACATTACATCCCGGGGACAGGTGTTCCCTAGCAGACAGTGTGCCAAAACAGCACGGTCAGAGAACTACATGCTATATTGTGTAAAAGCCACCAGCTCAAGTGAATACCAATACTTTTTTAAAGGCTAAAAAAAGACTGAATGTTATCATAGCCTATGATCTACTCTTACCAACAAATAAGAGGCCGCTTTCATAGATACTGTAGATAGCTCTTACCTTAGAAGTCAGAGTTACATTGATGTAAAAAATGTGCTTTTATACAATTGACTTTTAGGTAGAATTGAGTGTGGAAAATAAAAGGCCAGTGTATGCATAGACATTCTGTTTACTATCGCACTTCTGAAAGGTCACTGCATAAAGATGCTTTATGAAACCATATTATCCTTGTTTATATAGTAATGATGAATTCACCAAAGGCCTTGGCTTTCTTGGTTAAGTAGAAATTCCATCCATGTATGCTACAGAAGGAAAAGATAGGAAAAGATCATCAGAACTTTAACAACAACTAGTTAAACCATGCCACTAACTGCTGACCTCAGATTGAGAATGCCAGCCCAAATCGGATTTTTTACATATCCAGATTATATCCATATTGATTTTTTAAAGTCTAAACATTAGGAAACCACATGTAATTAGATGTTTGCTAATTGGATCCAAACCACATTTGGAGGAGGTTTGAAATGAGTTAGCAGTCGGATTAATACAGATCTCAGTACCAGTCTGAATGCTCTGACAGCTCAAAACGGATTTCAAAGTGTCTTTTTCATCACTGTCAATGCAATGCGACAGTATACATTGTTTAGTTCTGTGCTGTGATGCAAAAGACACTTTGAAATCCGCTTTGAGCTCTATTGTTGAGTTTGTCTGGTGCGATGGAGGAGTTCTGCACCGTGACTTGACAGCATGATTATTTGGAGGGCGAGATGATGCAAAACCATTTCTCCTGCATCCGTGCTGGAAAGCATGTATAGCTACATATATTGAGGCCTAAATTGTTACCACAACCCTTGCGAATAAGCGGGTGATGTCTGGACACAAATGCGATCGGATCACTTGCAAACCACTTTTGGACAGTTGTCTCTTTAGATCTGATTTGAGAAATTAATCACATTTACATGCAGTCTCTCTGTAGAGCGATATTAAATACAGTGATTAGCAATGTGTCAAAATGTCACAATCTTTCAGGGTTTAATTGTTAATAACCCCAGTAAACCCCAAACTGTAGGCTATACTTTTTTTATTGTAAATATATTGGCTAGCAAAATTCACCGTAACAGACTGGATAAGATTTAGATGGTCAAATGAAAACTGGATTCATAGATGAATCTACAAATAAGCAACGATCATCATTGATTCAGTGTCCCCTCACTCACATAATAAAACCGTTCCTGCCACCGCAGCCCAACTATGAAACCTGTATCAATAACAATACAATTATGTTGTATATCAAACTGACAATGCCCAGAGCACAGACCCTGAAACAGTGTGAAGAAATCCTGAGAAGATCTTCAATGCACAATGGAATGCAATCGATTTAATCAGGCAGGAGGCGCAGATACGAGATAAACACTGAAAAGACTCAATCTGATTGGGTGTTCTACTGTAAATTGAAGTGAGAGCTGGGTCGATTAAGACTATTGAGTGTGTTATTTACCTATCGACCACCCTGGGAATACGCAATCTCCGCTCTTGAAATGAATCACATATTGTAATTCCAACCTTGAGTGTTTTATGTTTATCCACAGGCACGTACACACACACGCACGCGCACACACCACTTGTCCTGCACTCATATTTCTCCAAAGAAGTGACCATGAAAGGTCAGTAGAAACGGAGACAAAAGGGCAGACCAAATAAAACTTCAAAAAGTTCAAATTGTGGGCTGCAAAATGCCGCTCAAAGGACGAACTTCATTATGGAGATCCGCGGTTGTGTGAGTGTGCTATTAACTTATATTGAGTATGCCTGTATTTTAGATCTTTGTTTGTGGCTAACTTCTACAAAATAATGTCCTTGTGTGTTGATTACATGCATGTAAAATCAATCTCTCTCACTCTCTCTCTCCCTCTCTCCCTCTCTCTCTCTCTTGCGCACGCTCCATCCCTTTGTCTTATGTCTGACACACACACACACACCAGAAGCCCATCTGCAATTCCCGAGGACATTCACTGAAATGTCAGGCAGTGTTGTGAAAGGATCAGATAGCTTTTTGATGTTACAAGTGCAGCCATGCGGGAGAGAAGGAGAGACATGATGTGATAGGCATCAGGTGCAATTTGGCTAACTGCTTCAGCGCCAGACAACTCGCGACCGCAAAGTCCGCGCCTCACTTGGACCCAGGCTCGGACCGCGGGAGGCGTGCTACACGCAAAGAAAACATCTCCTGACCTTTTCCGCGTGAAGATCATTGGAGCCGATCAGCTCATTCAACTTCTCAGTATGGAAACGGGGGGGGGGGATAGGCTATGCATTCGTGCGTTCGCTTCAAAATCCGTTATTGTATTGCTGCCAAGTCGACTGTAACGCGATCCGCGTCTGCGCGTCTTAGCATGAACGTATACACTATTCTTATATGCATGCTGTGTAAACACAGATATCAGCTCTCCGGGTATGAATTATTGAATTCCTCTAGGGGCAGGAATGCTGATCTGAAGAATGACTCTGCAGTAAATCACAGGCCTTGCAGTGGACAGGGCTTTCAGGGACCTGTGTTTCTCCGCTCTCTTAGCGAGCACTTATCTTATAGGGACAGACGAATTAGATTGAGAAGTATTGCAACATTGGTCCTGGGACTTAAAATACAGGCAGTGAAAGGTTGTTTCTGCCACGGCCCAAGTTGCATCGCTCTTGTGGCACTACGGTTCTCTGCGGTGGGTCCATGGAGGGTTTACTTGGCCTGTTATGCCACCTCTCTGCGGGTTTATCTACACTCCAGAACCTGGGGTGGGGCAGATGCGACCTAGCTGGCATTTGTAATCCACCACGTATGTTTAGTAGGGGCCACACGCAAATCTAAACCAAATTTTGCAGGTAGGTATTAGGAAAAGCCTTTCTAAATGAATGTGGAGAGAGCCATAACTGCACTTGCAATGGTCACCGGGACATAAAAACTTATTTGGTGACTACTTTGCCACAAATTTAGATTGAAAAAGCTTTTTTTACCCACATCTTTCAGTTTGCGTCTAACTACGATTGGCTGAATAGGTTAAGGTTTGGCCGTTATCATGCATCACTGTTCCTCCCTCTGTCTCTATGCCTTCGTCGGACGAATTGTGCGTCGAGCCTGAGACTGTTTGCCCCGATTTATTCGAGAGCCCGGGCAAAATACAAAGCCTCCACGGTAACCCCGTTGGTGTTAACAGTGAATGTTTTTTTCCCCCTCCTTAATCTCACCAGTGCGCAAAAAATAAAAAACACTCTTAAGTGGATTGACCCACTTTTCACAGCGTGTACGATACCGAAACATAAAATGACTACTTCTTCCCTCATGACGTTGTTATTGAATTGTCCTTATAGCCACCTCATTTCTTCCCCCTAATGTTTTAGTTTTTTTTCTCATTTGCTGTTGTTTGTGTCTCGGGGGGTGATATTTTCCCAGCTATTGTTTTTCCTCCTCGTCCTTGGGACCCTCAGAGGGTAGCCTGATGTCTGTAGGCTGGTGGTGTTAACATCCACCCGGGAGATTAGCAAGCTGCTGCCGGTGTTTCAGTAAGTCTGGGGTGGTGACAAGGCCGTGGATATGGGCGGGATGTGTGAGGATACCAAATTCAAACATTTCTAGGGTCGGATTCATCTTCGACACTGCCCTGTTTTTTTTTTTTACCAACCTACACAGTGACAGGCCTGCTTTTATCAGGATAGGTTCAAGGGGAGGCCGCGGTGGCTTTTATGGTGCTTTGCACTCAAAAGAAATCTATGTTGGTCTTCCAGGAAAAGGCCATTCAAAGCCGCCGCGACACAAGAGCGCTCGCACACGCACGCACGCTCGCATGCGCATACACACACACACCAATTCACAGTCACCCACTTTACATTCCTTCCCGCCTCTCGTCTCTTTCTGGAATCCTCTTTGTTTTTCAATGCATCGTTCTTTTGGGTCTTTATATTTATTTTTTATTTTTTAATGTTTTTTTTATCTGTGCCCTCCTGTTGAGAGAAAGTTCTCCTTTTCTTCTGTTTGTGACTTCTTTTCTTTTCTGGGTCCAGAGAGGAAGTCCCAGGAGCGCCTTTTATTTTTCTTGCCAGCAAAGAGACAAGTGCTGTGAAGCGATTTTTGTTACAGGTGTGGGGATTTTTGGGGTAGTTGTTTTTTTTTTGTTTAATATTTATGTGCATATGCATGACTTTATTTGTACACTTGCATATGTGGGGAAGGGCTGTGGGTGTCCGTGCATCTGTGCGCGCGCGTGTGTGTATTTGTGTGTGCATGAGTGGTATTACATCAATAAATGTTTGTCGACGGGGTTAGAAGTACATTGATGTTGTGTTCGCTTGTTGCCAGAGAGTCGCTGTGGGTGTGCGTGGGTCGGTGTGCCGACACTTTCTCCTGTTCGCCCGGGCGAGAGAAGGACCATTGAGAGTTAAGAGAGATAGACAGCATGCAGGGGGGGGGGGGTGAATCGTAATTAAAACGTTCAGTCTCGTTAAGTTGACGACAGCCTTCACTGCACCACAGCTCTTCGCGAGCAACGCTGAGAATCTGCGCCTAATACTAACGAACGCGACAGATCGTGTGGGTACAGGGGGGCCCTAGGAAAGAGGAAAAATTAATTAAGGTATTTATGCCCCCAATTAATCAGTTCACTGAGAAACTTGCTGTGTCCTCGGGGCATGTGGTACGTATCGCCAAACGAAACTGGGGATGATGAGGTCTCCCACTGTTTGACAATACCTCGGCTATACATTATATACAACTCTAATTAGCAAGCGAGAGCTCCCTTGAGCTACTAAAGTGTGGCACCCAGTCGTAATCATATGGTGTGGTGGAGCCCAGCACACCATATGCATGGACCACTGGTGAAATCTCACAGTGCACTCACTGATGACTCAAAAAAATAATAATAAAATGAAAAAAGTTATATACATAAAAAAAGTGTTGTGCATAAGATGATACAATACAACACCATAATGAGACAACATGAGAGTTTTTGACCTTTAAAGTGAAGCATCCAATTATGTGTACTTGCAGATGAAGAGCGCTTGACCATGTGTAATAGCGTTGAAGTTAAGTGTCGTACACGTTTGATCATTGTATTGTTATTGTCCTAATATTAATTGCATCGCTGGGTCTAACCCGTTGGTTTTGGTGAGTTTACAATGGCAGAACACACTGCAAGATGCTCCTCTAATAATCCTGTTCTCTTCAACTGCAGAGTCGCCATCTTTACTCTGCTTCCTGCCACCTGTCCCCTGCTTGTTAACAAGGTGCCCATGGCAACAAGCGCCTGGCCATCAAATTCCCAGCTGATATGTACCTCAGGGAGAGCGGCGCATTGTCCGTGAATCCACCCTAATCACACTTTATGTGTAGCAATAACAAGACCTCACTCCATGCCATTCCGTAGCAAAAGGGATCTTTAACTGGAGATAATGCTTGTGACAGCACAGCTTTCTTACATAAATAAGTCCACAAGCTGACATTAGGGGTGAAATATGCTGTTTGGTTGCTTTAAACATTTATTTTTTATTAACCTCCACTGGCTTTCACTATCTCACTATCACAACTCACATCTGTGCAGTGTTGTAGACCTGCGAGGTATTTTACAGGAATAAAAAATAAGAAGTAATCTTGTGGAAGCCATAGGTCAGTGGTGGAAACACGTTGCATGGAAAAGGGTGACCAGTATGGGAGCATATTCAGAAGAGACATCTGCCTTTATGATGTGCATTGCTTTTCTGTACTGTTCTCACAAATGTAAATCGTTTGTCCGTCGGGCAGAGAGCCACCGTCCCAATCATGTGCAGCGATTAGGTGTTTGGAAAATCATCCCTGTTCTGATTGGTTGAAGTCTGAAGCCGGTCCAATCATCTGCTAGCGCCTGTCCGTTAAAAGTCTCCATCAAACGTGGGTCGTCTGATTGGTTGGAGGTGGTCCAATCACTCGCTAATGATGTGATTGACAACTACTAGCACACCACCGCGACGACAAACGGCTTTGATTGGAGAGTTGCCATGGACTCAAAATCAGGACAGCTTTACCAGCCTAACCAAGCAGAATATTTAACCTTGAAATGCAAGTATGGGTTACTATTGAGCTTAGAAAGCCATTCAGTCAGGCTTTTTACTAAATATCACTGTTAGAAAACAGCCGTTTTCATCTCAAGTCTATGTACAATTCCACGTACTGTAGAGTCTCACATTTGGACTCGGTGTGCCCGATCCTGTAAAAGTACATACCTATTTGATATGCCCTAGCAGCCAGTGTCGTCTTTCATGTGATGTCTAGATTTATACATACAATTATACAAGCCCAGCCTGTCGCTGTAGCGAGACACCTGTCACTTCGTGCACTACAAGGCCAAACGAGGAGTCGCGCTGATTGATTGAAGCGCCAGAGTGTGTGTGTGTGTGTGTGTGTGTGTGTGCACTATGACAGCGTCATGACTGACAGGAGATGAGGGATCGCAAAGGGAGTGGGTGGAGGGGGAGGGGGAGGGTGGAGTCGTGAAGGGACGGAGCGCTGAAACAATAGCCAGTAGACAAAGAGATGGAGGGAGATTAAGGGAAACGGAGAATGAACAGAGACAGGTGGTGAGTGGGAGAGGGGGGATGAGAAGAATGATGCGAGGGTTTCTCTCTCTCTCCCCCCCCCCCCCTCTCTCTCTCTCTCTCTCTCTGCCAAAGGAACAAGCGTTCAGGCAGAGGGAGCATGCGTGCGTATTCCATGAGGACTAGTCGAGGCTTCAGTCATGGCCCACTAAATGTTCTGACAGGCTCTGTCTGCTGAATTGTCATCCAGACAACATCGCACAGCGCTGAGCAGGACACCACACGACACACCCTGCTTAACCCACACCACCGAGTCACGCCGTACATTCAAATCCAGTACCAATTGGTTATTTTTTATTTTTTTTGTATGTGACAAATAGCTTTCAGTCCCTAGACTAGGTTTCATGGGGGAATTTCGATCTGGAGCTCGTGTTCCCATTTCTCCAAATTGTGGCAATTGCTGGTGACCAACATCTTATCAAACTATTGAGTTTGCAGCTTCGTTGATCTCGGCTGTCAAATCGAGTATTGAGTATTGATACCATTACTTTAATGGTCTCTGAAATATTTAGACAATATATTTACGGTATTTTCTTGTGTTGGAGACAGAGTGTGTCAGTGAAAGCCTGTGTTCCATTCTGGTACACGGCTACATTGTGCTGGGAAGTGCAAGCAAGCGCATGTGTGGAATTAAAACGATGGAAGCGGATTATAGGGGAATCACCAAAAGAAGAAATTGTGTTTTTGTACAGCTCTAGTGTTTCAGACTTCAAAAGGGACATGTTTTCGGACGAGTAAATGTAATCTATGTAGTGCCGACAGCAGAGATTGTTTGACTAGATTACAGTAGGGAGAAATGAAAAAATGAGGTTCAGGTTCAAGAAATTGACAACATGGCTCTTTTAAAAGGGATAGTGTTAAATCTCTATGATTGCCTCTACTCATCATAACATTAAATGAAACAGTGCAAAATCTGAATGGACGAATGGATGAAAACACAAAGACATGCGCACAATTCCTTGGAGTGCATATTCATATGAGTTTACTGCTCTCTGCCTTGCAGTAGGCAGGTATTACAGTCTACTCCTTTAATTAATGTATGCCTGGAGAGCTTGGAACATTTTTTTTTATGAGAATATTTATTGCACTACAAATTGGTGTCTTACTCACCTGTCATAAACTGTACTGATGTGTAAGCATGGTAGAAGAAACACATCTTAATACTGCATTTTATATTGCAATATTGCAAACAGGCACACTGATTGGCATTTGACATTTTTATTGGACTTGGATATTCAACTGAGAGTTAAAGTGCATGAGATGCATGCTGAAAGTAAGATTGCGATGTCGTCCCGTTTTAAATTGCTCAAGGCACCGTGCACAACAAAATGTATCATCTCCACCCGGGGCCTAAATCTGTATTGACTTTATAATTGGCTGTTCAAAGTGCAATATTAAACATGGCTAATTATCACACATCATAGTAATCAGAGGACGTGTGTTATATGGCACAGTTCTGTCATTAAATCCAGACAAAGACCCGATCAACCTCATTAAAGGCTGGGGACATTTTAAAATGTACTGCTAACCTTCCTTTCAGTGCGGAATAGCATTATCATAACTTAATCATGACTCAGTATCTAATAAATGCAACGCGGGGGTCACTGATGGCATATGAATGGATGTGTGTTCCAGGCTTTAAAAGGCTCCTCTGTGCTTCTACAAATGTGATTGCTGCTCTGGTTAAATGTCTGCCCTGCCTCTTCGTCTGAGAGCGATACCTGCGTATGCCGCTCCACTTTTAATTAACACCGCGTGATGATTAAAGTTTTAACTTAATTATCGTTATCTTTTCTCTTAGGGTGTTCAGCCCTCCGTGGGAAACTGGATGAGACTCTTGGCAAGAGAAAGGGGGAGGAAAACGGAAGAGATTCGGAACGATAGAAGACATAAGAGAGAGCACAAGTGAGTACTCTTGCCTTCCCGGCTTTTGTGCGAAGGGCACAAAAAGGAGGGAGCGAGGGGGCGTGGACGAAGAAGAAATCTTAGACGAGAGAATGAAGGCAGCTGGAAAACAAGCCCCGCCTATCAGACACCTTCGCTCCAATTAGGACGCATCACTCACGACGACGCAAGACGATGGCCAGGATCCTGGTCCTACTGGTGTCTCTCTGCCTGTGGGAGGGGTTCCGAGGCACGGATGGAAGTGCCTCGGCCAATAATAACGGAAGACGGAGAGGCGTGGCTGGACCTCACGCTACCAAGGTCACCGAGAACAGGATGGCGGAGTCACGCAAGGAAAACGTCGAATTCAACCCAATGCCGGTCGTGACACTCAGGAACCTGATCAGTCGTGACCAAGAGGGTGATGGTGGGGAATCTCTTGCTTACTCAAAAAGTATGCAGAGTCATGCTGTTACAGCTAGCAAGGAGCGGTCAGCCTCAAAGCCTAAGCGTGAGGTTGATTCTGTCAATAAACAGGAAGTGACTCAGCACAAATTGCCCAATAATGAGTTTAATCAGGACATTAAAAATCTTAAGAACAATACAAGTATTGTTGAGACCACCACTAAAATAGGGAGGGTAGATAAAGGGATCTTAATTCGCCACAAACCAGATCTACACTCCAACAAAACAAGATTCAAATCGGTTTCTAGATCCAGGATTAGGCCTGATGTGAGTGTTCACACCACAGGTGTGCCAGCAAAGGGAGCGGGGGATTTGAGCCGGAAGTTAAATCTAACAGGGAGTTACGGGGTTCTGAAGTTGCTGTCAAAGGAGAACCTTGTCAGAATTGTCAACTCACAAATGCAGAGTATTTCCAGTATGACTTTTCAGAGCAAGGGCAGTCGGAGCAGGAAGAGAGATTTGATTGACGTTAATAACAGCCAGACTGAGTCTCTGAAAGCCCAGAGACAAGAAGTATCTGTCACTCAAAATCATTCCGGACTGGATAATCAAACTGTGTTTCCTTACATTAGACCGATAGTCGCTAATACGGACCTTAATCCTGATCACAGCGTTTACGCTCGTCAAGATCCTTTTAGTGACGTCACGTCAACCTTCAGCATGCGGAAAGACAGCGTAGAGATGCATAGTTTTGATAATGGCGACAGCTCCAAGGGCAAACGCCTCATCCACTCACCAACAACGCCTCAGAATGAGGTCAGTCTCGGCCCCGAGAAGGACGCAGAGATTAGTCAAACAGCGCCTCCGATAACGTCGACAAAACATCTCCCGCCTTGTGGGCCCTCTCAAACAAACGATTCCCCTCCGTCTGTGCTGACTCTGCAGCCCCTGAGAGCGCGAGCTGAGAGTCGGGCGGAAGGTTCCCATGGAGACCAACCAGCAGAGGCGGCTCGCGCTGCACAAACCGAGCTCAGCACAATTCACCTCCCGGCTGATGAAGAGACGCCGCACATTAACGGCAGCCACGTGTTGAAGCTTCGGCCCAACCCGGAATGGGACGGGGGTGAAGCGGTAGACGGCGGGGCGGAGGTGGTTCGGACCCAGTCGGCGAGTGGGAGGGGCCTCGTGTTTGAAGAGGCGGAGTCTGAGGACAAAGCGGAAGTGGCACGCCGCACGGAACGCCGGGGACCGCGCTCTCGCAGCAGAAGGAGCTGGATCTGGAACCAGTTCTTTGTGATCGAGGAGTACGCCGGGCCTGAACCTGTCCTCATCGGCCGGGTAAGGTCATGAACATTGTTTATCCAATGTTTTCCCATTATCTGTACTGTACCTTTTGACTGTTTGAGACCGTCTTGCATTGTTTTAAAGAGACAGTGCTGTGCTTGATTTGTGTCTGGATTAACATGATGTGTTGTTTTGAAGCTGCAAGGCTTCATACTGAGTGGCACTACTCTCTCCTCTTCCCTTTATAGCTCTTATGTGCACGCAACATCCTCACACGTTTCGCCATTTGTGTTTCAAGCAAACAATGATCTGTTGGAATTTGGGGTTCTGGGAGTGTACGTTTCACCTCTGGTCCTTGTCCTAGAGGTTATTCCCGTCAAGTAACTGTTATCTTACCCCTCAAGTTACATTTTTCATTGTCATACCATCAAGTGGAATTGATTTACATTGCTCTAATGCGCAACAAGGCCTTCCAGTTTGCCCATAAAAGCCTTGATGAATCCATGGTGTGCTGAAGTGCAACAAAAGCCCTCAGATCCCTGCGTCCCAAGGGGCTTAGGCATGAGAGCTAGCAATCCACTCCCACCAACTCCATCTCTAGAAGAATTAATGGCTTTAGCTTTTCATTGTGCAATTGATCCTCGCCCCAAGGCAGAAAGCGACAGTAGTCAAAGTGCTACCTAATTTCACTGCGGGTCAGAGACCTTCCTTGCTCACTCATGGCCAAGGGGTCCGCAAGGTCCAACCAATGCTATTTCAGCTGGATGGATTTACAACGCGCGCGCCACGATTTATATCCAGGTTTCCCCTTCAACACAACACGCCGATGGCCGTAGAACGATTGCCCTGCCCTCGTAATTCATGATATTCTTTGACTCTGTCTGTCTGTCTGTCTATCTGTCTGTCTCGCATCTCTCCGGCCGCGCCGCGCCTCCTTCACAAAGTGAGAATTGGAAGGGGGGGGGGAAGGTCACCGCGACTGGGTTCAGAATGGGCTGCCTGCGCTCACATTGTAGTACCCGGCTGTGCTAGATGGGGTCATTAAAAGGCCCGCGTTGCCAGTTTGCTGAGCAAATGAATAGTAATAATCTGTGTGGCTGCCACAGAGCTAGATGAAGGTTTGGGGGGGGGGGTGGGGGGGCATTGAGGGAGTAGAGTGACACCTGGTTAGAGAGCCCCAACTGAGTTGGAGGTGCCTCTCATTTGACATTAACTATTTTGCCGGACTTCAGTGCAAAATCGATTGACAGTGTCTAATAATCTCTAATAATATATCCAGCTGTTCGGGGGACAGGCAGTACATTGTCTTTGTACTCAGGACGGCCTCCCTGCACGCTCCAATGATTAGCCAACATTTAATTTGGCTGTTTCTTTTTTTTTTAACCTTTTTTTGGGTCTTTTTTTTGCCCGCGCGCCAATGATGGATTGCGGCGCGGGTCGGGCACCATGAATTACCGAGCGGCTGTGGAGAAGATGCAGCAGGGCCCTGAGTCCAGGGTACAGATGGCATGGCGTGTAAAGCCATTAGTGCCAATCTGCTGTGTCGAGCAGGTATTTATGCCAGTGCATTATATAGCCCTTGAGGAGGGAACGATGCCAGACCACACACACACACACACACACACACATCCAGCCTACATGGCGGTCCTGACACTCCCAGAACACTATTGTGGCCACTGTGTGCACCGCTTGGGGTTGGTGTGTGGGATTAGCACCCCTCCACGTTTGGTGGTAACACAACACAAACACCCCCCGTGCTGACGCACAAACAAGCATACGCACATGCGCATGCACACACGTGCAAATAATGCTCTTATAGCCTACATCTTAATGCTCTTATGCATTTTTAATCTCTCCTGGCGATATAGACGGCGGGATCAATGATGACATGGTCCCTTGCCTTTTTCTATCAGGGAAATGTTTGCGATTTAATAGAGAAAGCTTTGACGGAGCGCTTGAAGGAATAATGCGGCTCAGAACAGCGGAACCCGGCGTAGTCCAAGAATACCAAAACGATGCATATAATATAATATTCTTCATATAGTCTTGGACAGCTTCAACAAAAACTAGAGATGAGGTCCAAGTTTGTAATCTTTGTGAAGTGCTCTGCTGGGAATGAATCACAGGCTGGCTTTCTGAACCCAAGGACAGTACCCAGTGGCATTCTCTGCTTCAGAACTCCACTATCGAAAAATAAACCTCTTTTCGGTATTAAAGCCTAAATACACATTATACGAGTCCACAGCTGTCAATTTGTCTTCGCCGGAGCAGCCTGGGAAATCTCTTTACAACGTCACAGATCACAGAGGCATTGTGTTGTTGGGGGTTTTTTGTTAGTGAAAGCTTCACCATTGTTGACAAAATGACCGAGAAATTGTTTCCGTAATGGTTGCTCTTTGACTGACAACAAACACATGCAGTCAAACACACGCGCACACACGCGCCAACGCGTACACACACACGCACACACGTACAGATGATGGCGGCATGTTGCTATTTTCTCACGCTACAGTTTCTCCGCCCCATGATAATTGTGAATTTAATTGATGCTGTCACATCTGCTATAATGGGGTTTCAAATGATTGCCGAGGCAGTGTGAAAGAAACACAGATATGTTTTTTTTTTGTTTTTTTTTACTTGGGGAGAAAAGGCTTCTCAGCAGAGCTGGGATTAATAAAAGAAGAAGACTTTCTGATTAGCTTCTCCCTCCACCCTTCTCTTTTCTCTTCTTGAAATGCAAACTCCTCAACACCTCAGGCGGAGAGAAAACGTGACACATTCGCTTCCTCTTCTGCGAGAGATTCCAGCGTCTTCCATCTTTCCTTGGTTCAGCGCACTGTCGACCTACCTAGCTAGTTAGCAAACATGCATATGTAATCTACGGGCGCAACAGGAAACAGACCCGGGCTAGATTTCAGGAGCCTGTGGCATAAAATCATCAACATCAGCATAAACATACATAATTCATACGCAGTAAAACACAGCTGTTACACAATCCATGTTAATGTTGTATTACCTTTCTGTGCTATACCCTGCTGGAACACAGTATCAAGATTCAGTTTAACATTTTTGTCTCCCCTTAATGTAGATAGTTTGAGTTCTTGACAGTGCGAAGTGCACAATTCTCCAAGTAGTATGTGTTGAGAATAAACATTCATATTATGCGGAATGTTCATTAGCTATAGCTGCAGAAAATTGTTCTGCAAAATTTCACTTGAAAAATTGCAGCCTGCAGGAAAGATATAGATATATAAATAAAACAGCTATTGACCGCTCTGTTATTGATAACAACTCCCCTGCATCTGTCAAATGACTGTGGGCGCAAATGTGTGCAGTGGTATGGCCTGTGTGTGTCTATTTGCATAAATACATAACCTCTTCACTGGGTCTTAGCACATAACTCCAAAACCTATTTCCTGACTTAAACGGAGGCTCATATTTTAGTTTAAGTCTGTGAATGTCCACACACTGTAGAATATATAAGGTACATTCACATTCATATATTTGAGGCAAATATGTTCACTGTGCCAATATTTATATAAGCCCTAATACAGGCACACGCACCGCACCCACACTCTAAGAAAGGTCTAAAGTTGTGTTTTGAACAGCATAAATACCGGAAATAGAAGTGACAAACACAGACACGCCTTCTCCCTCTCTCTGACTGGCAAGACATCAATAATATATTCATTTATAATTACAAAAAAAACATCTCAGAGCAAAAGGGGCATTCTGGATTGCGCTTTCTGGAAGCGCCATTTAGCCTCCGGGTCCGAGCTCAGCGGGGGTGAGAGAGCAATTAGAGTCTGGCTCGGAGAATGGCGGGAAAACGAAGGGTGAAAGCAAGATTGGGGAAGGGCGAGGTGTGTGTGTGTGTGGGGGGGGGGTTTGATAGAAGGTTGTAGATGGAGATAGATGGTGAAATAGGGCGATGATAATTGGGAGAGACAGGGAGTAAACAAATTTGTGAGGTGAGAGAAAATACTTCAGCAGTTCTCAGTGGAGCGATATTAGCAAAGAAACAAGGAGTGTGTGTGTGTGTGTGTATGCATGTGTACTGTAAGGGTAGCACTAATGGGACAAGAATGCACTTTGAAAGGTTAATGACTTACAACTAGCAAAAGGTGAAGTACGTGTAAGTCCAAAAAGAGATTAGAAAGGGGAAGAGAGAGAGAGAGAGAGAGAGAGAGAGAGAGAGAGAGAGAGAGGGAGGGATCACACGATTAAACTCTGACCTTGCAAACCCATCCAGCCCTGACGTGGTCCTGGAGAGACTGAGAGAGTGACAAGGCATTGTGAAGGTGTGTGTGTGTGTGGGGGGGGGGGTTGTTCACAAAGAAAGGAAGATCTGGTTCACAAGGAGGTAAAAATAATAAAAGCAGGAAGACGCGATGGTGCCGGGAGAGTGTGGTTAAATACCGTTTTTATTGCGGAAAAGCCCACAGGGGCCGCATTCAAACGAGCCTCTTTGCCGACTGGGTGCCAGATCACACACGACGAAGTGAATAAGGAAACAGAATATGAGGAGGAGAGGGGAAACCGTGGAGTCGATGAAAGATGCAATTCAAAGGCAAGACGGGGGTTGTCATTCACTACTTTACCCACCGAACTTCTCTCTTCCTATGTGGCGGGCCATTTCATCTTCGAATAATGTCAAACAAACCTGTTAAAGCCAGTGAAATCAAAGCGCAGGGTTCCGATGTGTGAGAATGGTTTAGTGCAGAACTCCACGCTCTTATAAACCGCAGGGCAAAATGATGACCTTTGCAGATAATCCCTGCAATGTAGATAACCTCAACCTCGCCCTCTACCTAAGTACGGTACGTTTTCTGTGTTATCACAAACCCTTCCTGAGGGTTAACCAACGTAGGTTATGAGATGTGGGTTATTGGCTTTAAATTGACCGATCCCATGCCGTGACCCTTTTACCTGTTCTACCTATAGTTACTGTAACTAGGGTGGACAAATTCGCATCGTAAATAACAGCAAAAGCAGACAGTTGACGGAGTTTCTGTCGGATTCCAAACTTGCTCAACTGCTATTGGAGGACAGGGCGAAAAGAGGGCGGGGCTTGGGATAATTGAACCCTTGCGACAGTGATGGTGTGAAGTGAAAGGAGGGTGCACTCATGACTATGCATAGCTCAGTGAGCTCAGTGACCGCGACCTGAAGCTAATATTTAGCGGGAGCCTGTGAGCCGCGACCTGGCCCGGCCTGCTGGCCAAGATCGCTCCACTGCACCTCCAGGCCCTGCGGGAGCTTGCCTGTCAGGGAGCAGAGGGCTTGACAAGAGACCAGAGAGAGGACCACACCCCATGGATTGAATGATAATCATCGTCGTCGTCGTCGTCGTCATCGTCATCATCAGTGTTTTGCTGCTGAAGGCATCCTGTATACTGTACCAATATTTGGTAGATATGCATATTCACAAATGCAGTAGTTGCATAAGTAGCATTGGTCTCATCAATAACCTGGTTTCTACCCACTCCGCGAACCAGCGTCTCTGTCTGGATACTCTCCATTCAAAGGTGTTAGTCATAGCGACAGCAGTTGTCAATCAAAGTAATTGGTGAACGGGCCAGTTCTTTCACAATCAGACCCGGTGTGGATGATTTCCCAAACACTGGCACATAATTGGTGTCAGGACAGTTTAAACCAGGCTATCTTATCAAGAGAGCCGCCTTGAACTTGCCCTTCTCATTCTAAGTTTTCTCCATAATTTAATCCTGTACTCTAAGTTAATTTAAAGTGAATTAAGAAAAGAAGGTGCCTGGAAGAAATACAGATTGTACAAAGAAATGTGTTCATGGTCCGTCCATCCATCCATCCATCCATCTTCAACCGCTTATTTGTGGTCTGGTCGTGGGGGCAGCATCTCAAGCAGAGGACCCCAAACATCCATTTTCCGAGACACATAAACGGCTGAAACCCATTTCAGCCGCTTGTACCCGCAATCTAGTCACTTCGGTCATAACCAAACTTTCATGACCATAGGTCATGAAACAAAACGGAAATCGCCCGGTAGAACGAGCGGTTTGCCTTCCGACTCAGCTCTCTTTTCGTCACCTCGGTACGGTAAAGCGATTGCGATGCCGACCCAGCTGTTCCGATTCTCTGGACAATCTTCCGCTCCTGCTGTGCTCATGGTGTTACATTTATTAAATGAGATGTCTCCTGTTGTTAAGGTGATGTAAATATGTTTACTTTGTCAGTTACAGCATAGGCCTATTCATTAATATATGTACACATGAGGGCAAAGGTCTGTACACAAATGGAGCACTTTACTTCTGCATTCCAAATAAGATAGAATTGAAGGGATTCAGTCCAATTGAAAGCGGTGGAAAACCAAACTCACAAGGAGGTGGGCCGGCCCGGGTGAAACCGGAGGTCAGGGGTCTTGGAGCGCACGGGTGGAAGGTGGCACAGGAGAGTAGAAGTCAGGGGTCAGGGGTCAGGGGGCATGGGTCATGGCATGAGCGTCTCCTTTCCTGCTCCTTCCTGAGAAGACATAGGTTAGCTTAAGACAAATGTGTGAGCAGTGCATGCTACAACACACGCACACACGTAGCAGGAGCACATTTTTTGCATTCATTTGTATATTCATAAGCACGCTCTATTGCCTCCAAGACAGCAGCATTTTTCAGTTTTCTGACATGCGCGCGCATGCACGCAAACACACACACATACACACAACTGTGGCTTCCTATTTCTTGCCCTGTGCCAACGTGCTCATACTTGCACAAATAAAATATACAAAATACAATATACATGAATGTATATTGCATTTATGTATATATACATGAATGTATATTGTATTAAAAGTGATTATCCTGCACATTTCTATATGATGAGTTCAGATACGAATTTCCCTGACAGCCTAATAAGAAAACGAATATGAAAACAAGATCATCACCAGACCATCCGTCAAAGACACGGGGTCCTCACATCCCCTTTCATTCATGTATGGTTGCTCGCTCGGTCAACGCAAACGCACAAACACACAAGCGCACACACATTTCTGCCCGAAGAGAGTTTTGTCCCGACGGTGGCACGTTGTGGCATGTATGTGGGCGATTTGCCCTTTAAATGTACAGCAGTGAGTTAAGCCTCTAGTGGCCTTTTCCCGTTTCGGCTACCTCGGCTAAAAATATGATGTGAAGGGTTCGCCGTCAGAGAAGGGGTGCAAAGGCAATAATACACGTGCGCGCACACATGCACGCTCACGTAAAACTCTAACCCGTTGAGCTGCTGCACACTGCCTCTCTCTCTCTCTCTCTCTCTCTCCCTCCCTCTCTCTCTTCTGATTATGATAATCAAAAGATAGATTTGCATACTCCAGGGCTAAGAGCACAGTTTTGTCCTGAATAATGTATTGCAGAGGAAAGGAACAGTGGCAGGGATGTATTGAACAGCTTATGGTGCTAAGGAAAAGTATAATAATGATGAATAATGCATGTTCTATCAGGATGTGTGTTGTGGGAAGGGTGCGCAAGTGTGTGTGTTTGTGTGTGTGTATGTTTACTGCATTCAAATACTCTGGCTGACTGTGAGTGTGTGTGTGTGTGTGTGAGTGTGTGTGTGTGTCTTTACTGCATGCATTCATATATTCAGGCTGACTCTGTTTGTGTGTGTGTGTGCGCGCGTGTGCATGTGCGTGTGCATGCAATACACAGTGTACCCTCAAGAGACGGACTGAATTAGATCAAACACGCACAGGACAAGTCGTCCACACCACAGCCAAATTAAAGAGGCAATCGACGCTAAACCGCAGAGGCTGAATCCATGTCTTATCGACGCTAAACAATTAGCCGTCGGTTCATCGTGACGTGTTTGGAACAGCCGAGCCTCAAAGTTAAACAGACAGGCAGCCTGTATTCAGTAGCGTTTGACATTTTTACCGTGTTTGAAAGGAGTTTTTTTTTTTACCCCTCTAACATTTCCTGTGCGGCTGTGTTTGATTGAAATTGAGGCCTTGTCACAGTGGAAAGGTCTGGCTTCAGAAGTTTAATGCTCTTCTCGGAGGGTGGGCTCATTTCTGTTTCTGAGTAGGTCTTTTGCGATAAATGTTTTTGAATAATTTCTGTGTGTGTGTGTGTGTGTGTGTGTGTATGTGCAAAGTGTTCGTGTTGCGTTGATGCTTAGGGCCATGTATTTGTGTATGTTTGTGTTTCTGTTTCAATTCTTTGCCAGAATGACTATGAAAGCGAGGTAGAGTGAGTGTACAATAAATCTGGGGATAAAATGTGTACTATAGTACATTTGACAATGTTTCTTCTAGCTTGTTTTAACCTACTTTGATGCCAGGGGAAGGTATCAAACCACACACAACATACCATTGATTTGGAGGGGAGATTTAACCAGCGGAAAGGATTTAAAAGTCAATTGAGACTACTGTTGTTTGACATTATCTGATATGTCCTTGCACATTAATTCCCACCCATCTGGGATTACAAGTGCATTAAAACAAGCTAAGATTTTTTTTCCTCTCTCTCAAATGTAGTTCCTCAGCAGGTTTTGTGTGGGCTTTGGCATGCGTGTGTCTGTGTGGGTCTGTGTGGGTCTGTGTGGGTCTGTGTGTGTCGACTTCAAACGTCAAACCAAACAAACTGAGTGAAATCAAACTGCCACTGAATAGGACAGTATAAAACAGCATTCGGGTGGAAGCTAGCACTGATCTAAAAGTACATACTACATAGGCTAAAAAAGGAAAGTAAATACAATTAAGTTGCCAAAGCCATTCATCTCCAGCCCGTCAGCAGGGCTTAACTACTCCCACACATACTACATCTGGATGTGTCTGAGGCTATGGTTAGCTTAGCAGAGTCACTAGTGACATGTTGTCATCGTCAGTGGTGACCAACGCTCATCATACTATATGGTTCACCGTCCGGTTTCAAGATTATTATGGTGTTATAGACAATCATAGCAGTGCATGTTCCATGCACAGTAGCCCAACTAAGTCCAACTTATCAAGTCAAACTTCCTCTTAGGCTAAGTCTGGCCCCAACAGTTGCCTTAGGCCTATCTTAGCCCGAAGGGAACAACATGGCCAGCCATAGAAAAATAGGCCAACCGAGAAAGTAAGGGAAAGATTTATTATTACCGAGAAAAGTTCATTTTATTGGGCGATATCTTTTCTCTCCTGCACCTCCGGCACAAAAGCTTCCAGAAACCAAAACAGTTACCCCTGTAGCCCCGTACAAAGAGTGTGCGTGTGCGTGCGTGTGTGTGATCGTGTGTGTGTGTGTGTGTGATCGTGTGTGTGCGTGTGTTTGTGTTTGTGTGTGTGATCGTGTTTGTGTGAGTGCGTGTGTATGTGTGTGATCAAGTGTGTGCGTGTGTTTGTGTTTGTGTGTGGGTGTGTGTGATCGTGTTTGTGTGTGTGCGTGTGTTTGTGTGTGTGTGTGTTCATGTGTGCGTGAGTGCGTGTGAGTGCATGTGTGTGCGTGTGCGTGCGTGCGTGGGTGTGTGTGCGTGCGTGCGTGCGTGGGTGTGTGTGTATGTGTGTGTGAGTGCATGTGCGTGTGTGTGTGTGCCTGTGAGTGCGTGTGTGTGTGTGAGTGCGTGTGTGTAAGCTACTGCTTGCATGTCTCACGCCTGTGGTTGCTATGTGACTGCGGCGCTCTATGTGAAAGTGCATGCGTGCGTGTGTGGTTAAAGCCCTCTCCCTCAGTGGCCAGATGGGCATCCAGTGTGCTCCAGTTGGGGGTGCGTGAGCATGCACGTAACCACGGCCCATGGAGCTGCTGACGGTAATTATTAGACAGCATGTGTGTGGCGGCTGGCCCACTCTCTGCTCTGTTAACACCACAGACTCCTGGCTCTAACTGGGTCCTGTTCCTCCATCTGCAGGTCACCAGCTCAACCCCTTCCTCTCTCTCTG
Source organism: Forbesichthys papilliferus (assembly GCA_025399855.1). NCBI lineage: Eukaryota > Metazoa > Chordata > Actinopteri > Percopsiformes > Amblyopsidae > Forbesichthys > Forbesichthys papilliferus. The sequence goes on along the minus strand of JAODOY010009548.1, from coordinate 6,565 downwards.
TGTCTCTGTGTCTCTCTCTCTCTGTGTCTCTCTCTGTCTCTCTCTCTCTCTCTCTCTCTCTCTCTCTCTCTCTCTCTCTCTCTCTCTCTCTCTAACTCTCTCCCACTCTCATACACACACACATGCACGCACGCACGCACGCACTCTCTCACACACACACACTGCTAATGTGAAAGCGCTTGGCCCAGCCCAGCAGTCACACCTCCAACCTACCTTGTGCAGGAATCTGATTGGCTGCAGGGGGGCCTCGGCTCGGCGGTTCCCTTTGATGTGCGGACACGGAAGACGGACAGGTTCCCGCTCTGCCCCGCCCGCCTGCAGGGCTGTGTGTTTGTGTGTGTGTGTGTTTGGGATGGTGGGGAGGGGTTTTTTAATTGTGCTCCCCGGAGTTTGTGGGTTTTTTGTGTGGGTGGTAGATCACTCACTTGCTGTTTACAGGGGTGAATCGGCTAAACCAGCGTGGCTGCTGAGCGATAATATATATATATATATATATTTTTTTTTTAAATTTTATTTCTTTTTTCTTTTTGTCGTCAACCGCTTTACCGCACGTAATAAACATATAACATGTTGGTTGCGTGTGAGAGACAGGCAGGATGGTCTAGTGGTCTGGGTGTTATAGGTCCTGTGGTCAAACCCCGGTGTTGACCTACCTGTAAGCCTCCTTGAGCACGGTGCTTAACCCCTAACTGCTCCCGGTGGTTGGTCACACCTTGCATGGCAGCAATCACCATCGGCGTATGAATGTGTGTGTGACTGGGTGAATGTCAGGCAAAATACTGTGTAAATGGCTTTGGATAAAAGCGCTATATAAATGTAGTCCATTCACCATTTACATGTTGCTGTTACCGCCCTTGTTTTAGCCTCCTCCCCACACACACTCAAAAGCACATTGTGTTTAGAATACTGTTATTCATTAGTCTAATGCAAAGCTAGAATCATCTTGAATATCTTGCGTGTATTCTGTGATTTATTGTGGGGGTCTGGGTTATTCAAGTGATGTAGAGGTTGGCTTAGTGCTTTCCCTTTGACTTTGTGATTTACGGTTATTGCAAAAATGTGAAATTGAGTATATAAGTATAAGCATATTACCATATGATAATATAAGTAATTGAAAAGATTTAGAGGTCTAGAGACGCTGGCTGAAGCACACACAGTAGCGCCTATGAAGGGCGGGAAAATGGCAGCTTATCAGTCTGAAATCGCTCTCTCCAGAGAGGTGAGAGTGTATATTTGGCATCTGTGGCCACTAGCTTAATATTGTTTGGCTCCCGTTTTATTTGATAATATATCAAAAAAGGTTATCAAATATAAGAGTTATGAAATGTCATATTATTCATAATAGAGACTGAAATGAGGCTGAAATATGGCGATGGCGCATCGCGTGGTAATATTGCGTTTGCGTATTTTACCCGGTGTTATCGCTCAGATGGCGGTTTGCTGAAGGACCTTATAAAGCCCGCGCTACATCTGTAACCGTAAAATATGCGGCGCTGTAAAATCATGATGAATAAACGTTGAGCTTCATTGTTCATAATTTTCCTGTCAGTTGTGGCTGAGTGCTCAGGTGGTGGCTGATGAGAACAGGGAAGGAGGGGTCAACTGTAAATGGATTTGATCTCTGTGGGCGGGGCTCTCGCACTTCAGAGGTGCTCTGAGCAGTTCTTTCATTAAACACACACACACACACACACACACACACAGACAAACACCCACCCACCACTGTGTTAATGAAGGACGGGGCTTCATTAAGAGGCTCGTTAAGTCCCCTCGTTAAGCCGGGAGGCTGTTATGAGTGTGACTGTTAATGGCGCTGCGTTAGAATGCTTAGGAGCAGAAACCCAGCTCTCCCGGTGGCCCTGGCCAGCCGGCTCGTTTTGGCCGATTGCTCGACGAGTCATTTAAGACGGAAGATGAGTTCGGTCCTAAATCAGAGGGGGTCAAGATGTCTCCCCCCCGTAAATGAGTTTTTTGCTCGCTCGGTTGCGGCATTGATGCAATATATAATTACTCGTAAAAGATGCAAACCGGTGGTTACATGGCAAACCCAGGGGGATGCTAGGCTAGAGGGCGTTACAGCGCGACCTAGTTCTGTGCTATCACTGCAAATATGTATTCAAACTTTCTGTTATTTAAGAAGCTGATCACTTGGCATTGTAATCAAAACCCTCTTCAGTCGAAGGGCATAGCAAAGGCCTTTTTTATAGCATTGCTGTTTAATGTGCTTTTTTAACTAGCCTAGCAGACACACATAGACCCAATCCGACCCCTCAATAACAATTCGTTGTAACAGCATGGAGCTATTACGCCAGCAGGTATTGTTGACTAATGTCCACAGTACACACTCTCTCTGTCAATTATGTTGCTTTCAGAATGCACCATTTGCATATTTTATTACAGTAACTGGAAATGAAGCCAATATTCTGAAGGCAAAGGCGACTTATCTCACATTTACGCCGCGATAGTACTGTAAAGGTATGATTGCGTTCTTGGCCGTAAACAACCTTGTCAACATCCATGTTCCTCGTTTACCCCCTGGAGAGGAGGGCAGCATTTACAAGCTATTCCCTCAGTTTGAGAAATGGCTATCTGCGAAGTAATGAATATTTCGGGCGTATCCATTCTCATTTCATTTAGCAAACGCGCTTAGCTGTTGCCACGCAACAGTGCTTTTCCGAGTCATCCCAGCTAGCTGTTGCTTTTTCTTTTAAAAAAAAAAAGGAAGAGGAAGGAAAAAAAACCCCCGCAATGTCACACTTCCGTGGAGCGGCGGTTAATTTAGGGCTCTTCTTGGCCACAGTTTCTATTCGGCCCACGTACGCCCCGGCTAATGAGATTGCATGTTGATGTGCGGGGTGCGCCCTGACGACTGCATATACTGCTCTTTTTGGGGAGCTGGAGGACACATGGGACCTTCCTCGAAATTACCACTGAAGGATGTTACCCGTTGTAGCTCTCGCTCTGGCCCCGCCTACCTCCCAGCACTGATCCAATAAGCTCGGAGCTGGAGGCGCTTTTGATAACAGCATGTCACGTTGACACGCAACTCCTCATCACTGACCTTACGCAAACCTCCTGTATGAGTTAGGGGAATAACTGATCGCTCCGCTGTTCATTATTCCTTTGATTTGTTACTCTCATTAAAGAGCTGGCGCGGAGGCTCTCCAACGCCCCGGGAGAGAACAGTGGCTTTGAGCGGAAGGGCGCATTTGTTCTGGATCTCATTGAGATTAGGAAGACACCGGTTTATAACTGCTACCACTAGTGGGAGGTAGTGACATGGGAGAGAGAGAGAGAGAGAGAGAGAGAGAGAGAGAGAGAGAGAGAGAGAGAGAGGCAGAGAGAGAGAGGCAGAGAGGATGGGGGGAAGGGGTTGAGAGAGAGAAGGAGAGAGAGAGAGAGGTTTAGAAGAGGGATAGGATGTTTTGACTGTCGTATCGTTGTTTCTTGTATCTTTAAGGCATGCGGTGCATAATTCCTATTTTGTCTTCACTTCCTGTTAAAAACTGACTTATTAGATAAGTTTATGTCACTTTGTGTCCTCGTTTTGTCTTCCTTCCTGTCTCCTCTCCCAGCTCCACACTGACATGGACAGAAATGACGGACGCACCAAATACGTGCTTCGGGGTGAGGGGGCGGGCTCTGTCTTCGTGATCGACGAGAAGACGGGCAACATTCATGTCACAAAGCCGCTAGACCGCGAGGAGAAGGACGAGTACCGCCTCATTGCCACGGCCACCGACCGGCAGACAGAGCGCGCCCTGGAACCCTCATCGCAGTTCATCATTCGAGTGCAGGACATCAATGACAACCCACCCGTCTTCGATGAGGGGCCCTACAGTGCCACTGTTCCTGAGATGGCCAACATAGGTACTGCATGTGGTCACATCACAAAGTCAAATCACATGCCACTCGTCATTTTTTAAGGAATGGACACTTCACAGATAACCCTGTGCTTTGTTGATATACTATATGGACAGCCTTTAATTTATTTTTCTTGAAATTAAGGGTTTCTGTTTTTAGTTTAAATACAAAATACATAATATATTATCTTAAATATGCTTTAAAACACGTACGCTCTTGGCTGTATGAAATATGTTTTGCACCTATAACAATCAATAACAGTGAACAGCCTAACCCATAAGCTGTAACATAAAGTATTTGCTGTTATAGAATTGTTTTTGTCATTTGACTATGTCAAATGTATTCATACAGTACAGCTTATATTAAATCTCCAAGGACTGCATAGGCCCACACTTCACATGCATACAAATGACAACATATGGCACAATACTCTCCTATGGCATTGCTGACCTATTTTTCCTTCTTTTTTTGTGTTTGCGCATATGTCTTATTTTTTATGTATGAATGTAAAACTGATTTAATTTCATAAGGAAAAGCATCGATCTTCATTTCTGATCGTGTTTTCAAATACGCATGTGTGCAGTGTTTTAATTCAAATGAGTAAAGACTGAATACTACATATATGAGCTCAATAACTGCACAGCTTGCAGTATTTTATTCGATTGATGATTGCTAATGCCATATTTGAGCTTATGGGAATGGGTATTAACCTCGAGAATTAATATTACAGGTTCACATTTTGTGAAGAAATATCTTAAGAGTAGTTCTTACAGTGAAATTTCAGATTTTATGTGAAGCTAGTCAGACCAGCTTAATTTGAAAATGATTCTTAACAGATATGTGTTTGGAGTTTTGATGGGCTTCGAGTCTTGACTTGAGAAGGCTATACTGTGTCTGGTAAGCTAATTAGATAGCTGAATGTAGTGTCTTCACCAAATTGTTCTGAACACGTTTACAAGCTAGGCTAGTTTTTCCTGCCATGGTTGTATTAAAATAAATGGATACGGCATGTCAAAACTATTCACCCATCGTACAGTATGTGACCATGGAAAACTAATGTAGAATCGGATGTTTGGACTTAACGGTATTGTCAGCTATTGCAAGCTAAATGTAAGCTAATATACTTTACAGAGAACGCTAAGCTAGCACAATGTGGCTAGCTTAGCGTTCTCTGTGCGTGTTGAAAAAATAATCGGAACATAAACAAAGTGGCCAAAAACTATGCTTATATATTGTGATATTGTTAGCAAGCATTGTCGAAAATGACTAACCTGCCTTTAACAGCCCTGCAGTACCAGTGTTGGCCACAACCTTACTTTGTTATCTCCATAATATCATGTGCTAGATATCTCGGTGATGCATTTTAAGGAGCACTCTCCCTGTTAAGAGGCTCCTACAGCTGCTTTTAAGAAAGTGAAAATACACTTTTACTATTTTCCCCGTTAAATGTGATATTTAGGAGAAAGTCTGTGTATTTAGAACCAGGCAATTTCCTCCTGTCTTTTAAATCCCTGTTCCCCAACACTCCACGTCATTAGTGGATTGTTTAATTCTGTATAATGACCACTGCGGTATCCTCATGGGACAGAGATACGGGCGCCCGTTTAGCAATTCTATCAAGGTGATAAGGGACTACACCACACAAAAGCAGCTCAGCCCCCTAGATTGAGTTGTTCAGTCAATCATGGGTTTAATATTTACTCAGCGATTCAATATTTACCAAGGCGCTTTTCAGCATGCGTGACTGAGAAGATAGCGGCACTGCGAAAATCCTATCATAGACTCATTACATGAAAAAAATCCAGGTTGGGAAGTTTTTCAGCGGCAGCGAGACATTGACGCCAGTAATGTTAGAGCATTGACATTTTCCCCACTCCCAAGGTTTGACTTCCGTCTAAAACCCTCGCCACATGTGAGCCTCCGATTCACCAACCGGCGTTTAGAAAATCGTCAGCTAATTAAAACCATGTGCATGTATTCTAGCATGGGCTGTTTGGTGTACTGTACGCACGGCATATTTGTGCTCATAGTGAGTGTCTCTGTGAGTATCTGATTGAGAATAGCCCCTCAAGCGAACTGCATAAGAATAGGTGTGTTTCTTCTGTGTACCTGTTGCTTGTCGCCATCTCTCAGTAAAGCCTGTTTGATCTGACTGTGTGACACTTTTTTCTACTGACTGTCACCAGCATGGGCATTCACATACTGTAGTTCTTTCATTTTTAACGAAACTAAATTTAAATCTGTCGGAACATTTTCTTGAACAAACAACATTGTTTATTGGGATTTCAAAGGACATTTAGACATGCACGTCATGCCAGTGTTAAGTTAAGCTTTGCATGACCTAGGGCTGAGTTCTTTGAAGCAGCGAATGTGATTGACATTTCTCTAGCTTGGCAAAGAGACGACGTGTCAGAAAACATTCTTAACTTGAACGTGGGCAGCAGTTTGCCCAGTCAAAAAAAGACGCTATTTCTATTTTTCTCTCTTACTGACAGTCTCTCTGTCACGCTTTCTCCCATACTGTCTGTGATCCTTAACTACCTGTGATGGATCAGTGACCAGAACACCCTCTTACTCTTCCTCTATCTCTCTCTCTCTCTCTCCCTCTCTCTCTCACACTCTTAATCTTCCTCTCTCTCTCTCTCTCTCTCTCTCTCTCTCTCTCTCTCTCTATCTATCACTCTCTCTCACTCTAAAAATT